>OZ024880.1:51553836-51854370 GCA_964017185.1 Rugalucina vietnamica | reverse complement strand
AGCCACAAAGCATATATACTGACGGACAAAAGAAACGCTACAGGTATAATATGTCAAAAAGCAATTTATCCGAATTGTATATTTGAAAACAAATTTCATTATCATAAAGAGTGATTATCATTTGATTAGCATCATGAAAAAGAATCTGACAGCACCTTCATTTTTATCACAATAGCGTCTAACGTCACACAACCCTCATTTCAAGTTTCACAAGAATCAGTATCTGGTAAAAGCACCCCTGTTGTTGATCACCGCTACACATCGACGTCGCATGGAGGCAATAAGTCTGTTAATTGACGCTTGTGGTATACGCTGCCACTCTTCCGTTAAGGTAGCAATCCACAGTTTTTAGAGCATTTTTCAGTTAATTTAGCTAGATCCGCCAAAACTGATAATAGCTCTGTCCAATCTGGTGAACAATCCGATTTCTCCCATAAAATCATTAAATCAAATGTCTAACAACAAAATAACATCATTTAAATCGCCTAGCACTGACTATCACCCTACCTGTATTGGGGATATTTTCCCCTACCCCCTCTTTCAGACCAGTGAATTTTCGTAAAATATGCCTAAAGTCTGGGCCCCCATGCATATTCCGTGCAAAAGGACGCCCCATAAATCACATGCAAATACTTAGAGAATCAACCCAGGATCATAATGAGCAGTGCACAAATATGTGCCATCCATCTACTTTTTTCGCTATTTGTGGACAAAGATAACCCCTGCAAAGTCGACAGTTTAGAGCGTCACCGGCTAAGAATGACGATCGATCCGGGATCCGTATATAATCCCGGTTTTTACCAGTCTAAAAATAGAAAATAAGCATTTTTCACATGTTTGAGGCATAATTGATCCGATTTGGTGAAAGATGTCGGCAAATTATTGAAAGAGGATAATTTACAGCCCAATTTCATGCCCTACCCCTTAATACTGAAATTTTTGGCCCACCTCAAAAGTACGAAACTGTGAATGGAACCTTAAAGCAATACTTTTTGCACTAGTTTCTGGCAATTTTCGTCTAAAACTATTCTCTAACATAATTCCAATTAAATTCAGGCAAAGAAAGTGGATTTGCATTAAAACTGGCCTTTCAGGAGGAGTCAGGGCGAGTCATATGGTTTCGAGGCATTTTAGGTCGATTTTTGAGGAATGGAGCCCCAACTAACCGCATCCAGCTTTACTCACTCTGTAGTCGTGCGAGTGACCAACAGATCACGAAACAGTTATGTCCATATATTGGGCCACCTGACCAAAGGCAACTGAGACCTTGAAATGGAAATTTAAAAAATCGGTTTTTGCTTTAAGGTAGCAATCCACAGTTTTTAGAGCATTTTTCAGTTAATTTAGCTAGATCCGCCAAAACTGATAATAGCTCTGTCCAATCTGGTGAACAATCCGATTTCTCCCATAAAATCATTAAATCAAATGTCTAACAACAAAATAACATCATTTAAATCGCCTAGCACTGACTATCACCCTACCTGTATTGGGGATATTTTCCCCTACCCCCTCTTTCAGACCAGTGAATTTTCGTAAAATATGCCTAAAGTCTGGGCCCCCATGCATATTCCGTGCAAAAGGACGCCCCATAAATCACATGCAAATACTTAGAGAATCAACCCAGGATCATAATGAGCAGTGCACAAATATGTGCCATCCATCTACTTTTTTCGCTATTTGTGGACAAAGATAACCCCTGCAAAGTCGACAGTTTAGAGCGTCACCGGCTAAGAATGACGATCGATCCGGGATCCGTATATAATCCCGGTTTTTACCAGTCTAAAAATAGAAAATAAGCATTTTTCACATGTTTGAGGCATAATTGATCCGATTTGGTGAAAGATGTCGGCAAATTATTGAAAGAGGATAATTTACAGCCCAATTTCATGCCCTACCCCTTAATACTGAAATTTTTGGCCCACCTCAAAAGTACGAAACTGTGAATGGAACCTTAAAGCAATACTTTTTGCACTAGTTTCTGGCAATTTTCGTCTAAAACTATTCTCTAACATAATTCCAATTAAATTCAGGCAAAGAAAGTGGATTTGCATTAAAACTGGCCTTTCAGGAGGAGTCAGGGCGAGTCATATGGTTTCGAGGCATTTTAGGTCGATTTTTGAGGAATGGAGCCCCAACTAACCGCATCCAGCTTTACTCACTCTGTAGTCGTGCGAGTGACCAACAGATCACGAAACAGTTATGTCCATATATTGGGCCACCTGACCAAAGGCAACTGAGACCTTGAAATGGAAATTTAAAAAATCGGTTTTTGCTTTAAGGTAGCAATCCACAGTTTTTAGAGCATTTTTCAGTTAATTTAGCTAGATCCGCCAAAACTGATAATAGCTCTGTCCAATCTGGTGAACAATCCGATTTCTCCCATAAAATCATTAAATCAAATGTCTAACAACAAAATAACATCATTTAAATCGCCTAGCACTGACTATCACCCTACCTGTATTGGGGATATTTTCCCCTACCCCCTCTTTCAGACCAGTGAATTTTCGTAAAATATGCCTAAAGTCTGGGCCCCCATGCATATTCCGTGCAAAAGGACGCCCCATAAATCACATGCAAATACTTAGAGAATCAACCCAGGATCATAATGAGCAGTGCACAAATATGTGCCATCCATCTACTTTTTTCGCTATTTGTGGACAAAGATAACCCCTGCAAAGTCGACAGTTTAGAGCGTCACCGGCTAAGAATGACGATCGATCCGGGATCCGTATATAATCCCGGTTTTTACCAGTCTAAAAATAGAAAATAAGCATTTTTCACATGTTTGAGGCATAATTGATCCGATTTGGTGAAAGATGTCGGCAAATTATTGAAAGAGGATAATTTACAGCCCAATTTCATGCCCTACCCCTTAATACTGAAATTTTTGGCCCACCTCAAAAGTACGAAACTGTGAATGGAACCTTAAAGCAATACTTTTTGCACTAGTTTCTGGCAATTTTCGTCTAAAACTATTCTCTAACATAATTCCAATTAAATTCAGGCAAAGAAAGTGGATTTGCATTAAAACTGGCCTTTCAGGAGGAGTCAGGGCGAGTCATATGGTTTCGAGGCATTTTAGGTCGATTTTTGAGGAATGGAGCCCCAACTAACCGCATCCAGCTTTACTCACTCTGTAGTCGTGCGAGTGACCAACAGATCACGAAACAGTTATGTCCATATATTGGGCCACCTGACCAAAGGCAACTGAGACCTTGAAATGGAAATTTAAAAAATCGGTTTTTGCTTTAAGGTAGCAATCCACAGTTTTTAGAGCATTTTTCAGTTAATTTAGCTAGATCCGCCAAAACTGATAATGGCTCTGTCCAATCTGGTGAACAATCCGATTTCTCCCATAAAATCATTAAATCAAATGTCTAACAACAAAATAACATCATTTAAATCGCCTAGCACTGACTATCACCCTACCTGTATTGGGGATATTTTCCCCTACCCCCTCTTTCAGACCAGTGAATTTTCGTAAAATATGCCTAAAGTCTGGGCCCCCATGCATATTCCGTGCAAAAGGACGCCCCATAAATCTCATGCAAATACTTAGAGAATCAACCCAGGATCATAATGAGCAGTGCACAAATATGTGCCATCCATCTACTTTTTTCGCTATTTGTGAACAAAGATAACCCCTGCAAAGTCGACAGTTTAGAGCGTCACCGGCTAAGAATGACGATCGATCCGGGATCCGTATATAATCCCGGTTTTTACCAGTCTAAAAATAGAAAATAAGTATTTTTCACATGTTTGAGGCATAATTGATCCGATTTGGTGAAAGATGTCGGCAAATTATTGAAAGAGGATAATTTACAGCCCAATTTCATGCCCTACCCCTTAATATTGAAATTTTTGGCCCACCTCAAAAGTACGAAACTGTGAATGGAACCTTAAAGCAATACTTTTTGCACTAGTTTCTGGCAATTTTCGTCTAAAACTATTCTCTAACATAATTCCAATTAAATTCAGGCAAAGAAAGTGGATTTGCATTAAAACTGGCCTTTCAGGAGGAGTCAGGGCGAGTCATATGGTTTCGAGGCATTTTAGGTCGATTTTTGAGGAATGGAGCCCCAACTAACCGCATCCAGCTTTACTCACTCTGTAGTCGTGCGAGTGACCAACAGATCACGAAACAGTTATGTCCATATATTGGGCCACCTGACCAAAGGCAACTGAGACCTTGAAATGGAAATTTAAAAAATCGGTTTTTGCTTTAAGGTAGCAATCCACAGTTTTTAGAGCATTTTTCAGTTAATTTAGCTAGATCCGCCAAAACTGATAATGGCTCTGTCCAATCTGGTGAACAATCCGATTTCTCCCATAAAATCATTAAATCAAATGTCTAACAACAAAATAACATCATTTAAATCGCCTAGCACTGACTATCACCCTACCTGTATTGGGGATATTTTCCCCTACCCCCTCTTTCAGACCAGTGAATTTTCGTAAAATATGCCTAAAGTCTGGGCCCCCATGCATATTCCGTGCAAAAGGACGCCCCATAAATCTCATGCAAATACTTAGAGAATCAACCCAGGATCATAATGAGCAGTGCACAAATATGTGCCATCCATCTACTTTTTTCGCTATTTGTGAACAAAGATAACCCCTGCAAAGTCGACAGTTTAGAGCGTCACCGGCTAAGAATGACGATCGATCCGGGATCCGTATATAATCCCGGTTTTTACCAGTCTAAAAATAGAAAATAAGTATTTTTCACATGTTTGAGGCATAATTGATCCGATTTGGTGAAAGATGTCGGCAAATTATTGAAAGAGGATAATTTACAGCCCAATTTCATGCCCTACCCCTTAATATTGAAATTTTTGGCCCACCTCAAAAGTACGAAACTGTGAATGGAACCTTAAAGCAATACTTTTTGCACTAGTTTCTGGCAATTTTCGTCTAAAACTATTCTCTAACATAATTCCAATTAAATTCAGGCAAAGAAAGTGGATTTGCATTAAAACTGGCCTTTCAGGAGGAGTCAGGGCGAGTCATATGGTTTCGAGGCATTTTAGGTCGATTTTTGAGGAATGGAGCCCCAACTAACCGCATCCAGCTTTACTCACTCTGTAGTCGTGCGAGTGACCAACAGATCACGAAACAGTTATGTCCATATATTGGGCCACCTGACCAAAGGCAACTGAGACCTTGAAATGGAAATTTAAAAAATCGGTTTTTGCTTTAAGGTAGCAATCCACAGTTTTTAGAGCATTTTTCAGTTAATTTAGCTAGATCCGCCAAAACTGATAATGGCTCTGTCCAATCTGGTGAACAATCCGATTTCTCCCATAAAATCATTAAATCAAATGTCTAACAACAAAATAACATCATTTAAATCGCCTAGCACTGACTATCACCCTACCTGTATTGGGGATATTTTCCCCTACCCCCTCTTTCAGACCAGTGAATTTTCGTAAAATATGCCTAAAGTCTGGGCCCCCATGCATATTCCGTGCAAAAGGACGCCCCATAAATCTCATGCAAATACTTAGAGAATCAACCCAGGATCATAATGAGCAGTGCACAAATATGTGCCATCCATCTACTTTTTTCGCTATTTGTGAACAAAGATAACCCCTGCAAAGTCGACAGTTTAGAGCGTCACCGGCTAAGAATGACGATCGATCCGGGATCCGTATATAATCCCGGTTTTTACCAGTCTAAAAATAGAAAATAAGTATTTTTCACATGTTTGAGGCATAATTGATCCGATTTGGTGAAAGATGTCGGCAAATTATTGAAAGAGGATAATTTACAGCCCAATTTCATGCCCTACCCCTTAATATTGAAATTTTTGGCCCACCTCAAAAGTACGAAACTGTGAATGGAACCTTAAAGCAATACTTTTTGCACTAGTTTCTGGCAATTTTCGTCTAAAACTATTCTCTAACATAATTCCAATTAAATTCAGGCAAAGAAAGTGGATTTGCATTAAAACTGGCCTTTCAGGAGGAGTCAGGGCGAGTCATATGGTTTCGAGGCATTTTAGGTCGATTTTTGAGGAATGGAGCCCCAACTAACCGCATCCAGCTTTACTCACTCTGTAGTCGTGCGAGTGACCAACAGATCACGAAACAGTTATGTCCATATATTGGGCCACCTGACCAAAGGCAACTGAGACCTTGAAATGGAAATTTAAAAAATCGGTTTTTGCTTTAAGGTAGCAATCCACAGTTTTTAGAGCATTTTTCAGTTAATTTAGCTAGATCCGCCAAAACTGATAATGGCTCTGTCCAATCTGGTGAACAATCCGATTTCTCCCATAAAATCATTAAATCAAATGTCTAACAACAAAATAACATCATTTAAATCGCCTAGCACTGACTATCACCCTACCTGTATTGGGGATATTTTCCCCTACCCCCTCTTTCAGACCAGTGAATTTTCGTAAAATATGCCTAAAGTCTGGGCCCCCATGCATATTCCGTGCAAAAGGACGCCCCATAAATCTCATGCAAATACTTAGAGAATCAACCCAGGATCATAATGAGCAGTGCACAAATATGTGCCATCCATCTACTTTTTTCGCTATTTGTGAACAAAGATAACCCCTGCAAAGTCGACAGTTTAGAGCGTCACCGGCTAAGAATGACGATCGATCCGGGATCCGTATATAATCCCGGTTTTTACCAGTCTAAAAATAGAAAATAAGTATTTTTCACATGTTTGAGGCATAATTGATCCGATTTGGTGAAAGATGTCGGCAAATTATTGAAAGAGGATAATTTACAGCCCAATTTCATGCCCTACCCCTTAATATTGAAATTTTTGGCCCACCTCAAAAGTACGAAACTGTGAATGGAACCTTAAAGCAATACTTTTTGCACTAGTTTCTGGCAATTTTCGTCTAAAACTATTCTCTAACATAATTCCAATTAAATTCAGGCAAAGAAAGTGGATTTGCATTAAAACTGGCCTTTCAGGAGGAGTCAGGGCGAGTCATATGGTTTCGAGGCATTTTAGGTCGATTTTTGAGGAATGGAGCCCCAACTAACCGCATCCAGCTTTACTCACTCTGTAGTCGTGCGAGTGACCAACAGATCACGAAACAGTTATGTCCATATATTGGGCCACCTGACCAAAGGCAACTGAGACCTTGAAATGGAAATTTAAAAAATCGGTTTTTGCTTTAAGGTAGCAATCCACAGTTTTTAGAGCATTTTTCAGTTAATTTAGCTAGATCCGCCAAAACTGATAATGGCTCTGTCCAATCTGGTGAACAATCCGATTTCTCCCATAAAATCATTAAATCAAATGTCTAACAACAAAATAACATCATTTAAATCGCCTAGCACTGACTATCACCCTACCTGTATTGGGGATATTTTCCCCTACCCCCTCTTTCAGACCAGTGAATTTTCGTAAAATATGCCTAAAGTCTGGGCCCCCATGCATATTCCGTGCAAAAGGACGCCCCATAAATCTCATGCAAATACTTAGAGAATCAACCCAGGATCATAATGAGCAGTGCACAAATATGTGCCATCCATCTACTTTTTTCGCTATTTGTGAACAAAGATAACCCCTGCAAAGTCGACAGTTTAGAGCGTCACCGGCTAAGAATGACGATCGATCCGGGATCCGTATATAATCCCGGTTTTTACCAGTCTAAAAATAGAAAATAAGTATTTTTCACATGTTTGAGGCATAATTGATCCGATTTGGTGAAAGATGTCGGCAAATTATTGAAAGAGGATAATTTACAGCCCAATTTCATGCCCTACCCCTTAATATTGAAATTTTTGGCCCACCTCAAAAGTACGAAACTGTGAATGGAACCTTAAAGCAATACTTTTTGCACTAGTTTCTGGCAATTTTCGTCTAAAACTATTCTCTAACATAATTCCAATTAAATTCAGGCAAAGAAAGTGGATTTGCATTAAAACTGGCCTTTCAGGAGGAGTCAGGGCGAGTCATATGGTTTCGAGGCATTTTAGGTCGATTTTTGAGGAATGGAGCCCCAACTAACCGCATCCAGCTTTACTCACTCTGTAGTCGTGCGAGTGACCAACAGATCACGAAACAGTTATGTCCATATATTGGGCCACCTGACCAAAGGCAACTGAGACCTTGAAATGGAAATTTAAAAAATCGGTTTTTGCTTTAAAGCAATACTTTTTGCACTAGTTTCTGGCAATTTTCGTCTAAAACTATTCTCTAACATAATTCCAATTAAATTCAGGCAAAGAAAGTGGATTTGCATTAAAACTGGCCTTTCAGGAGGAGTCAGGGCGAGTCATATGGTTTCGAGGCATTTTAGGTCGATTTTTGAGGAATGGAGCCCCAACTAACCGCATCCAGCTTTACTCACTCTGTAGTCGTGCGAGTGACCAACAGATCACGAAACAGTTATGTCCATATATTGGGCCACCTGACCAAAGGCAACTGAGACCTTGAAATGGAAATTTAAAAAATCGGTTTTTGCTTTAAGGTAGCAATCCACAGTTTTTAGAGCATTTTTCAGTTAATTTAGCTAGATCCGCCAAAACTGATAATGGCTCTGTCCAATCTGGTGAACAATCCGATTTCTCCCATAAAATCATTAAATCAAATGTCTAACAACAAAATAACATCATTTAAATCGCCTAGCACTGACTATCACCCTACCTGTATTGGGGATATTTTCCCCTACCCCCTCTTTCAGACCAGTGAATTTTCGTAAAATATGCCTAAAGTCTGGGCCCCCATGCATATTCCGTGCAAAAGGACGCCCCATAAATCTCATGCAAATACTTAGAGAATCAACCCAGGATCATAATGAGCAGTGCACAAATATGTGCCATCCATCTACTTTTTTCGCTATTTGTGAACAAAGATAACCCCTGCAAAGTCGACAGTTTAGAGCGTCACCGGCTAAGAATGACGATCGATCCGGGATCCGTATATAATCCCGGTTTTTACCAGTCTAAAAATAGAAAATAAGTATTTTTCACATGTTTGAGGCATAATTGATCCGATTTGGTGAAAGATGTCGGCAAATTATTGAAAGAGGATAATTTACAGCCCAATTTCATGCCCTACCCCTTAATATTGAAATTTTTGGCCCACCTCAAAAGTACGAAACTGTGAATGGAACCTTAAAGCAATACTTTTTGCACTAGTTTCTGGCAATTTTCGTCTAAAACTATTCTCTAACATAATTCCAATTAAATTCAGGCAAAGAAAGTGGATTTGCATTAAAACTGGCCTTTCAGGAGGAGTCAGGGCGAGTCATATGGTTTCGAGGCATTTTAGGTCGATTTTTGAGGAATGGAGCCCCAACTAACCGCATCCAGCTTTACTCACTCTGTAGTCGTGCGAGTGACCAACAGATCACGAAACAGTTATGTCCATATATTGGGCCACCTGACCAAAGGCAACTGAGACCTTGAAATGGAAATTTAAAAAATCGGTTTTTGCTTTAAGGTAGCAATCCACAGTTTTTAGAGCATTTTTCAGTTAATTTAGCTAGATCCGCCAAAACTGATAATGGCTCTGTCCAATCTGGTGAACAATCCGATTTCTCCCATAAAATCATTAAATCAAATGTCTAACAACAAAATAACATCATTTAAATCGCCTAGCACTGACTATCACCCTACCTGTATTGGGGATATTTTCCCCTACCCCCTCTTTCAGACCAGTGAATTTTCGTAAAATATGCCTAAAGTCTGGGCCCCCATGCATATTCCGTGCAAAAGGACGCCCCATAAATCTCATGCAAATACTTAGAGAATCAACCCAGGATCATAATGAGCAGTGCACAAATATGTGCCATCCATCTACTTTTTTCGCTATTTGTGAACAAAGATAACCCCTGCAAAGTCGACAGTTTAGAGCGTCACCGGCTAAGAATGACGATCGATCCGGGATCCGTATATAATCCCGGTTTTTACCAGTCTAAAAATAGAAAATAAGTATTTTTCACATGTTTGAGGCATAATTGATCCGATTTGGTGAAAGATGTCGGCAAATTATTGAAAGAGGATAATTTACAGCCCAATTTCATGCCCTACCCCTTAATATTGAAATTTTTGGCCCACCTCAAAAGTACGAAACTGTGAATGGAACCTTAAAGCAATACTTTTTGCACTAGTTTCTGGCAATTTTCGTCTAAAACTATTCTCTAACATAATTCCAATTAAATTCAGGCAAAGAAAGTGGATTTGCATTAAAACTGGCCTTTCAGGAGGAGTCAGGGCGAGTCATATGGTTTCGAGGCATTTTAGGTCGATTTTTGAGGAATGGAGCCCCAACTAACCGCATCCAGCTTTACTCACTCTGTAGTCGTGCGAGTGACCAACAGATCACGAAACAGTTATGTCCATATATTGGGCCACCTGACCAAAGGCAACTGAGACCTTGAAATGGAAATTTAAAAAATCGGTTTTTGCTTTAAGGTAGCAATCCACAGTTTTTAGAGCATTTTTCAGTTAATTTAGCTAGATCCGCCAAAACTGATAATGGCTCTGTCCAATCTGGTGAACAATCCGATTTCTCCCATAAAATCATTAAATCAAATGTCTAACAACAAAATAACATCATTTAAATCGCCTAGCACTGACTATCACCCTACCTGTATTGGGGATATTTTCCCCTACCCCCTCTTTCAGACCAGTGAATTTTCGTAAAATATGCCTAAAGTCTGGGCCCCCATGCATATTCCGTGCAAAAGGACGCCCCATAAATCTCATGCAAATACTTAGAGAATCAACCCAGGATCATAATGAGCAGTGCACAAATATGTGCCATCCATCTACTTTTTTCGCTATTTGTGAACAAAGATAACCCCTGCAAAGTCGACAGTTTAGAGCGTCACCGGCTAAGAATGACGATCGATCCGGGATCCGTATATAATCCCGGTTTTTACCAGTCTAAAAATAGAAAATAAGTATTTTTCACATGTTTGAGGCATAATTGATCCGATTTGGTGAAAGATGTCGGCAAATTATTGAAAGAGGATAATTTACAGCCCAATTTCATGCCCTACCCCTTAATATTGAAATTTTTGGCCCACCTCAAAAGTACGAAACTGTGAATGGAACCTTAAAGCAATACTTTTTGCACTAGTTTCTGGCAATTTTCGTCTAAAACTATTCTCTAACATAATTCCAATTAAATTCAGGCAAAGAAAGTGGATTTGCATTAAAACTGGCCTTTCAGGAGGAGTCAGGGCGAGTCATATGGTTTCGAGGCATTTTAGGTCGATTTTTGAGGAATGGAGCCCCAACTAACCGCATCCAGCTTTACTCACTCTGTAGTCGTGCGAGTGACCAACAGATCACGAAACAGTTATGTCCATATATTGGGCCACCTGACCAAAGGCAACTGAGACCTTGAAATGGAAATTTAAAAAATCGGTTTTTGCTTTAAGGTAGCAATCCACAGTTTTTAGAGCATTTTTCAGTTAATTTAGCTAGATCCGCCAAAACTGATAATGGCTCTGTCCAATCTGGTGAACAATCCGATTTCTCCCATAAAATCATTAAATCAAATGTCTAACAACAAAATAACATCATTTAAATCGCCTAGCACTGACTATCACCCTACCTGTATTGGGGATATTTTCCCCTACCCCCTCTTTCAGACCAGTGAATTTTCGTAAAATATGCCTAAAGTCTGGGCCCCCATGCATATTCCGTGCAAAAGGACGCCCCATAAATCTCATGCAAATACTTAGAGAATCAACCCAGGATCATAATGAGCAGTGCACAAATATGTGCCATCCATCTACTTTTTTCGCTATTTGTGAACAAAGATAACCCCTGCAAAGTCGACAGTTTAGAGCGTCACCGGCTAAGAATGACGATCGATCCGGGATCCGTATATAATCCCGGTTTTTACCAGTCTAAAAATAGAAAATAAGTATTTTTCACATGTTTGAGGCATAATTGATCCGATTTGGTGAAAGATGTCGGCAAATTATTGAAAGAGGATAATTTACAGCCCAATTTCATGCCCTACCCCTTAATATTGAAATTTTTGGCCCACCTCAAAAGTACGAAACTGTGAATGGAACCTTAAAGCAATACTTTTTGCACTAGTTTCTGGCAATTTTCGTCTAAAACTATTCTCTAACATAATTCCAATTAAATTCAGGCAAAGAAAGTGGATTTGCATTAAAACTGGCCTTTCAGGAGGAGTCAGGGCGAGTCATATGGTTTCGAGGCATTTTAGGTCGATTTTTGAGGAATGGAGCCCCAACTAACCGCATCCAGCTTTACTCACTCTGTAGTCGTGCGAGTGACCAACAGATCACGAAACAGTTATGTCCATATATTGGGCCACCTGACCAAAGGCAACTGAGACCTTGAAATGGA
This sequence comes from Rugalucina vietnamica, assembly GCA_964017185.1. NCBI lineage: Eukaryota > Metazoa > Mollusca > Bivalvia > Lucinida > Lucinidae > Rugalucina > Rugalucina vietnamica. Next base: position 51,842,056 of record OZ024880.1, on the reverse strand, counting down.
AATTTAAAAAATCGGTTTTTGCTTTAAGGTAGCAATCCACAGTTTTTAGAGCATTTTTCAGTTAATTTAGCTAGATCCGCCAAAACTGATAATGGCTCTGTCCAATCTGGTGAACAATCCGATTTCTCCCATAAAATCATTAAATCAAATGTCTAACAACAAAATAACATCATTTAAATCGCCTAGCACTGACTATCACCCTACCTGTATTGGGGATATTTTCCCCTACCCCCTCTTTCAGACCAGTGAATTTTCGTAAAATATGCCTAAAGTCTGGGCCCCCATGCATATTCCGTGCAAAAGGACGCCCCATAAATCTCATGCAAATACTTAGAGAATCAACCCAGGATCATAATGAGCAGTGCACAAATATGTGCCATCCATCTACTTTTTTCGCTATTTGTGAACAAAGATAACCCCTGCAAAGTCGACAGTTTAGAGCGTCACCGGCTAAGAATGACGATCGATCCGGGATCCGTATATAATCCCGGTTTTTACCAGTCTAAAAATAGAAAATAAGTATTTTTCACATGTTTGAGGCATAATTGATCCGATTTGGTGAAAGATGTCGGCAAATTATTGAAAGAGGATAATTTACAGCCCAATTTCATGCCCTACCCCTTAATATTGAAATTTTTGGCCCACCTCAAAAGTACGAAACTGTGAATGGAACCTTAAAGCAATACTTTTTGCACTAGTTTCTGGCAATTTTCGTCTAAAACTATTCTCTAACATAATTCCAATTAAATTCAGGCAAAGAAAGTGGATTTGCATTAAAACTGGCCTTTCAGGAGGAGTCAGGGCGAGTCATATGGTTTCGAGGCATTTTAGGTCGATTTTTGAGGAATGGAGCCCCAACTAACCGCATCCAGCTTTACTCACTCTGTAGTCGTGCGAGTGACCAACAGATCACGAAACAGTTATGTCCATATATTGGGCCACCTGACCAAAGGCAACTGAGACCTTGAAATGGAAATTTAAAAAATCGGTTTTTGCTTTAAGGTAGCAATCCACAGTTTTTAGAGCATTTTTCAGTTAATTTAGCTAGATCCGCCAAAACTGATAATGGCTCTGTCCAATCTGGTGAACAATCCGATTTCTCCCATAAAATCATTAAATCAAATGTCTAACAACAAAATAACATCATTTAAATCGCCTAGCACTGACTATCACCCTACCTGTATTGGGGATATTTTCCCCTACCCCCTCTTTCAGACCAGTGAATTTTCGTAAAATATGCCTAAAGTCTGGGCCCCCATGCATATTCCGTGCAAAAGGACGCCCCATAAATCTCATGCAAATACTTAGAGAATCAACCCAGGATCATAATGAGCAGTGCACAAATATGTGCCATCCATCTACTTTTTTCGCTATTTGTGAACAAAGATAACCCCTGCAAAGTCGACAGTTTAGAGCGTCACCGGCTAAGAATGACGATCGATCCGGGATCCGTATATAATCCCGGTTTTTACCAGTCTAAAAATAGAAAATAAGTATTTTTCACATGTTTGAGGCATAATTGATCCGATTTGGTGAAAGATGTCGGCAAATTATTGAAAGAGGATAATTTACAGCCCAATTTCATGCCCTACCCCTTAATATTGAAATTTTTGGCCCACCTCAAAAGTACGAAACTGTGAATGGAACCTTAAAGCAATACTTTTTGCACTAGTTTCTGGCAATTTTCGTCTAAAACTATTCTCTAACATAATTCCAATTAAATTCAGGCAAAGAAAGTGGATTTGCATTAAAACTGGCCTTTCAGGAGGAGTCAGGGCGAGTCATATGGTTTCGAGGCATTTTAGGTCGATTTTTGAGGAATGGAGCCCCAACTAACCGCATCCAGCTTTACTCACTCTGTAGTCGTGCGAGTGACCAACAGATCACGAAACAGTTATGTCCATATATTGGGCCACCTGACCAAAGGCAACTGAGACCTTGAAATGGAAATTTAAAAAATCGGTTTTTGCTTTAAGGTAGCAATCCACAGTTTTTAGAGCATTTTTCAGTTAATTTAGCTAGATCCGCCAAAACTGATAATGGCTCTGTCCAATCTGGTGAACAATCCGATTTCTCCCATAAAATCATTAAATCAAATGTCTAACAACAAAATAACATCATTTAAATCGCCTAGCACTGACTATCACCCTACCTGTATTGGGGATATTTTCCCCTACCCCCTCTTTCAGACCAGTGAATTTTCGTAAAATATGCCTAAAGTCTGGGCCCCCATGCATATTCCGTGCAAAAGGACGCCCCATAAATCTCATGCAAATACTTAGAGAATCAACCCAGGATCATAATGAGCAGTGCACAAATATGTGCCATCCATCTACTTTTTTCGCTATTTGTGAACAAAGATAACCCCTGCAAAGTCGACAGTTTAGAGCGTCACCGGCTAAGAATGACGATCGATCCGGGATCCGTATATAATCCCGGTTTTTACCAGTCTAAAAATAGAAAATAAGTATTTTTCACATGTTTGAGGCATAATTGATCCGATTTGGTGAAAGATGTCGGCAAATTATTGAAAGAGGATAATTTACAGCCCAATTTCATGCCCTACCCCTTAATATTGAAATTTTTGGCCCACCTCAAAAGTACGAAACTGTGAATGGAACCTTAAAGCAATACTTTTTGCACTAGTTTCTGGCAATTTTCGTCTAAAACTATTCTCTAACATAATTCCAATTAAATTCAGGCAAAGAAAGTGGATTTGCATTAAAACTGGCCTTTCAGGAGGAGTCAGGGCGAGTCATATGGTTTCGAGGCATTTTAGGTCGATTTTTGAGGAATGGAGCCCCAACTAACCGCATCCAGCTTTACTCACTCTGTAGTCGTGCGAGTGACCAACAGATCACGAAACAGTTATGTCCATATATTGGGCCACCTGACCAAAGGCAACTGAGACCTTGAAATGGAAATTTAAAAAATCGGTTTTTGCTTTAAGGTAGCAATCCACAGTTTTTAGAGCATTTTTCAGTTAATTTAGCTAGATCCGCCAAAACTGATAATGGCTCTGTCCAATCTGGTGAACAATCCGATTTCTCCCATAAAATCATTAAATCAAATGTCTAACAACAAAATAACATCATTTAAATCGCCTAGCACTGACTATCACCCTACCTGTATTGGGGATATTTTCCCCTACCCCCTCTTTCAGACCAGTGAATTTTCGTAAAATATGCCTAAAGTCTGGGCCCCCATGCATATTCCGTGCAAAAGGACGCCCCATAAATCTCATGCAAATACTTAGAGAATCAACCCAGGATCATAATGAGCAGTGCACAAATATGTGCCATCCATCTACTTTTTTCGCTATTTGTGAACAAAGATAACCCCTGCAAAGTCGACAGTTTAGAGCGTCACCGGCTAAGAATGACGATCGATCCGGGATCCGTATATAATCCCGGTTTTTACCAGTCTAAAAATAGAAAATAAGTATTTTTCACATGTTTGAGGCATAATTGATCCGATTTGGTGAAAGATGTCGGCAAATTATTGAAAGAGGATAATTTACAGCCCAATTTCATGCCCTACCCCTTAATATTGAAATTTTTGGCCCACCTCAAAAGTACGAAACTGTGAATGGAACCTTAAAGCAATACTTTTTGCACTAGTTTCTGGCAATTTTCGTCTAAAACTATTCTCTAACATAATTCCAATTAAATTCAGGCAAAGAAAGTGGATTTGCATTAAAACTGGCCTTTCAGGAGGAGTCAGGGCGAGTCATATGGTTTCGAGGCATTTTAGGTCGATTTTTGAGGAATGGAGCCCCAACTAACCGCATCCAGCTTTACTCACTCTGTAGTCGTGCGAGTGACCAACAGATCACGAAACAGTTATGTCCATATATTGGGCCACCTGACCAAAGGCAACTGAGACCTTGAAATGGAAATTTAAAAAATCGGTTTTTGCTTTAAGGTAGCAATCCACAGTTTTTAGAGCATTTTTCAGTTAATTTAGCTAGATCCGCCAAAACTGATAATGGCTCTGTCCAATCTGGTGAACAATCCGATTTCTCCCATAAAATCATTAAATCAAATGTCTAACAACAAAATAACATCATTTAAATCGCCTAGCACTGACTATCACCCTACCTGTATTGGGGATATTTTCCCCTACCCCCTCTTTCAGACCAGTGAATTTTCGTAAAATATGCCTAAAGTCTGGGCCCCCATGCATATTCCGTGCAAAAGGACGCCCCATAAATCTCATGCAAATACTTAGAGAATCAACCCAGGATCATAATGAGCAGTGCACAAATATGTGCCATCCATCTACTTTTTTCGCTATTTGTGAACAAAGATAACCCCTGCAAAGTCGACAGTTTAGAGCGTCACCGGCTAAGAATGACGATCGATCCGGGATCCGTATATAATCCCGGTTTTTACCAGTCTAAAAATAGAAAATAAGTATTTTTCACATGTTTGAGGCATAATTGATCCGATTTGGTGAAAGATGTCGGCAAATTATTGAAAGAGGATAATTTACAGCCCAATTTCATGCCCTACCCCTTAATATTGAAATTTTTGGCCCACCTCAAAAGTACGAAACTGTGAATGGAACCTTAAAGCAATACTTTTTGCACTAGTTTCTGGCAATTTTCGTCTAAAACTATTCTCTAACATAATTCCAATTAAATTCAGGCAAAGAAAGTGGATTTGCATTAAAACTGGCCTTTCAGGAGGAGTCAGGGCGAGTCATATGGTTTCGAGGCATTTTAGGTCGATTTTTGAGGAATGGAGCCCCAACTAACCGCATCCAGCTTTACTCACTCTGTAGTCGTGCGAGTGACCAACAGATCACGAAACAGTTATGTCCATATATTGGGCCACCTGACCAAAGGCAACTGAGACCTTGAAATGGAAATTTAAAAAATCGGTTTTTGCTTTAAGGTAGCAATCCACAGTTTTTAGAGCATTTTTCAGTTAATTTAGCTAGATCCGCCAAAACTGATAATGGCTCTGTCCAATCTGGTGAACAATCCGATTTCTCCCATAAAATCATTAAATCAAATGTCTAACAACAAAATAACATCATTTAAATCGCCTAGCACTGACTATCACCCTACCTGTATTGGGGATATTTTCCCCTACCCCCTCTTTCAGACCAGTGAATTTTCGTAAAATATGCCTAAAGTCTGGGCCCCCATGCATATTCCGTGCAAAAGGACGCCCCATAAATCTCATGCAAATACTTAGAGAATCAACCCAGGATCATAATGAGCAGTGCACAAATATGTGCCATCCATCTACTTTTTTCGCTATTTGTGAACAAAGATAACCCCTGCAAAGTCGACAGTTTAGAGCGTCACCGGCTAAGAATGACGATCGATCCGGGATCCGTATATAATCCCGGTTTTTACCAGTCTAAAAATAGAAAATAAGTATTTTTCACATGTTTGAGGCATAATTGATCCGATTTGGTGAAAGATGTCGGCAAATTATTGAAAGAGGATAATTTACAGCCCAATTTCATGCCCTACCCCTTAATATTGAAATTTTTGGCCCACCTCAAAAGTACGAAACTGTGAATGGAACCTTAAAGCAATACTTTTTGCACTAGTTTCTGGCAATTTTCGTCTAAAACTATTCTCTAACATAATTCCAATTAAATTCAGGCAAAGAAAGTGGATTTGCATTAAAACTGGCCTTTCAGGAGGAGTCAGGGCGAGTCATATGGTTTCGAGGCATTTTAGGTCGATTTTTGAGGAATGGAGCCCCAACTAACCGCATCCAGCTTTACTCACTCTGTAGTCGTGCGAGTGACCAACAGATCACGAAACAGTTATGTCCATATATTGGGCCACCTGACCAAAGGCAACTGAGACCTTGAAATGGAAATTTAAAAAATCGGTTTTTGCTTTAAGGTAGCAATCCACAGTTTTTAGAGCATTTTTCAGTTAATTTAGCTAGATCCGCCAAAACTGATAATGGCTCTGTCCAATCTGGTGAACAATCCGATTTCTCCCATAAAATCATTAAATCAAATGTCTAACAACAAAATAACATCATTTAAATCGCCTAGCACTGACTATCACCCTACCTGTATTGGGGATATTTTCCCCTACCCCCTCTTTCAGACCAGTGAATTTTCGTAAAATATGCCTAAAGTCTGGGCCCCCATGCATATTCCGTGCAAAAGGACGCCCCATAAATCTCATGCAAATACTTAGAGAATCAACCCAGGATCATAATGAGCAGTGCACAAATATGTGCCATCCATCTACTTTTTTCGCTATTTGTGAACAAAGATAACCCCTGCAAAGTCGACAGTTTAGAGCGTCACCGGCTAAGAATGACGATCGATCCGGGATCCGTATATAATCCCGGTTTTTACCAGTCTAAAAATAGAAAATAAGTATTTTTCACATGTTTGAGGCATAATTGATCCGATTTGGTGAAAGATGTCGGCAAATTATTGAAAGAGGATAATTTACAGCCCAATTTCATGCCCTACCCCTTAATATTGAAATTTTTGGCCCACCTCAAAAGTACGAAACTGTGAATGGAACCTTAAAGCAATACTTTTTGCACTAGTTTCTGGCAATTTTCGTCTAAAACTATTCTCTAACATAATTCCAATTAAATTCAGGCAAAGAAAGTGGATTTGCATTAAAACTGGCCTTTCAGGAGGAGTCAGGGCGAGTCATATGGTTTCGAGGCATTTTAGGTCGATTTTTGAGGAATGGAGCCCCAACTAACCGCATCCAGCTTTACTCACTCTGTAGTCGTGCGAGTGACCAACAGATCACGAAACAGTTATGTCCATATATTGGGCCACCTGACCAAAGGCAACTGAGACCTTGAAATGGAAATTTAAAAAATCGGTTTTTGCTTTAAGGTAGCAATCCACAGTTTTTAGAGCATTTTTCAGTTAATTTAGCTAGATCCGCCAAAACTGATAATGGCTCTGTCCAATCTGGTGAACAATCCGATTTCTCCCATAAAATCATTAAATCAAATGTCTAACAACAAAATAACATCATTTAAATCGCCTAGCACTGACTATCACCCTACCTGTATTGGGGATATTTTCCCCTACCCCCTCTTTCAGACCAGTGAATTTTCGTAAAATATGCCTAAAGTCTGGGCCCCCATGCATATTCCGTGCAAAAGGACGCCCCATAAATCTCATGCAAATACTTAGAGAATCAACCCAGGATCATAATGAGCAGTGCACAAATATGTGCCATCCATCTACTTTTTTCGCTATTTGTGAACAAAGATAACCCCTGCAAAGTCGACAGTTTAGAGCGTCACCGGCTAAGAATGACGATCGATCCGGGATCCGTATATAATCCCGGTTTTTACCAGTCTAAAAATAGAAAATAAGTATTTTTCACATGTTTGAGGCATAATTGATCCGATTTGGTGAAAGATGTCGGCAAATTATTGAAAGAGGATAATTTACAGCCCAATTTCATGCCCTACCCCTTAATATTGAAATTTTTGGCCCACCTCAAAAGTACGAAACTGTGAATGGAACCTTAAAGCAATACTTTTTGCACTAGTTTCTGGCAATTTTCGTCTAAAACTATTCTCTAACATAATTCCAATTAAATTCAGGCAAAGAAAGTGGATTTGCATTAAAACTGGCCTTTCAGGAGGAGTCAGGGCGAGTCATATGGTTTCGAGGCATTTTAGGTCGATTTTTGAGGAATGGAGCCCCAACTAACCGCATCCAGCTTTACTCACTCTGTAGTCGTGCGAGTGACCAACAGATCACGAAACAGTTATGTCCATATATTGGGCCACCTGACCAAAGGCAACTGAGACCTTGAAATGGAAATTTAAAAAATCGGTTTTTGCTTTAAAGCAATACTTTTTGCACTAGTTTCTGGCAATTTTCGTCTAAAACTATTCTCTAACATAATTCCAATTAAATTCAGGCAAAGAAAGTGGATTTGCATTAAAACTGGCCTTTCAGGAGGAGTCAGGGCGAGTCATATGGTTTCGAGGCATTTTAGGTCGATTTTTGAGGAATGGAGCCCCAACTAACCGCATCCAGCTTTACTCACTCTGTAGTCGTGCGAGTGACCAACAGATCACGAAACAGTTATGTCCATATATTGGGCCACCTTACCAAAGGCAACTGAGACCTTGAAATGGAAAGGGCAAAATTCACGAATGTGGGATTTAGGCCCTGTAAATATCCATTTTGTGAACATATGTTATTTATGAATGCGACCTCATTTTTATCTAACACTGTCTTTCGTCTTTACAAATAAACAAAAAGCAGCTCAAAAAATTTCCCTCAGTGACTAAAAATAATACCCAGATGAACCATGCGTAGGCAGAAAAGCAGCATTTTTCCATAATTTACTGCAAAAAATGCAGTATAAAATTATGAAGTCCCACATGCGACATCACCATTATTTGTGGAATACTTCTCTAAGCCATGTTGAATATTCGATGAAAATTTCAAGGTGTCGCAGACGGGACTTCATTGTCAAATAAAACAAAAACGGAAATGAGCTTGTGTGTGATATTTTATCGGGACGTATGATACTTACGCATTTCGATGGCAAAATAATGAAACATACATCGATGTTGTGAGTAACGCCACAACCAAATCACATAAAACGCAAAGACTTTGATCTTTGACTCCTATCATCAACGAACAGCGTCTAGTGCGGAGCTTTCCGAACCAAAGTTACAGCCGAAACAAGGATGAGTCAAGGGACGTCACTCTGACTGGCAAGTGCAACTGACAGTTCCGCGTCATTGACAACATCGATAAAACGGGTTTTATTATCTGAAGCACGTGTATTCTAGTAATTTACAGATGACAGTTTAAACGATTTCATGAAAAGTAAGTATTATTTTCCCTGGTTATATTTTTACTGCGGGTTTTATCCTGTAAAAATGCGATTTTAGCGTGGGCAGACGGCACAAAACATGAATAGGAAAATTAACGGAGACGATGTAAATCACCCATGTATGGCATATCACAGCAGTCCTGCATCATTCCACACGAAAATACACGTATAATTGTAAAAAAAAAAATTCGGGGTAACGCAACGGACAAAAAAACACAATCATTCAATACTAGTTACGTGATATATATTAATTATTTCACAAAATTGGTAGTAAGACTCCGTAATGTAGTGGTTACAGCTCTGGCTTCGCACGCGAGAGATCGTGGGTTCGATCCTCGCTGTAATCGGAATAATTTTTTTTTCTTTTTCTTTTTTTTTTTATTCTTATTTCACCCGCAAAATAAACTGAGCGTATGTACTTTTCAATTATTTATTGGTATTTTTTATTATAATAATGTAATTTCTTTTACATGTATTTACAGATGCCTTGAGTACAGTTGACTGGATGGACATCATGTTAGGGGGTACAGTTTAAAAATCGACATACCCAGTAGCTGTTCTGACCAAATGTAACTATTATTTATGTTTATTACTCACATGTAAACTTGCTACGTCGTTAAACAGGAATATGCAACGATATATGGCCTACACATACATGATACATACATTTTTATATTCAACTATAGATACAAAACTATATGTATGCATGAACATTTTAAAAATATTTATCACATAGCGAATTTCATTGCCTATTTTTTACTTTTTCGAAAGCAAAATTGAAAATTTCATTGGAAAGAAAAAAATGATAATTTATATATTTTTGCTCAAAACATTAACTGTGGGTACACATTATAACCGCCTCGGCGGTAATAACGAGTATCCACAATCTATGTTTTGACTCAAGAATTAAGAACATAGGTTTACCCCTGTAAACCCTAGTTTTACTATAAAAACGTGGGGGTTAAGGGGGTAAACTTTTCAGGAACATGTTATCCTGATATTTGTTTTTGTTTTACAGCATGCCACCCACAAAATGTGTTCTCTGCAGCAAAAAGCTGAGGATTCATCAGAGACGTCCTGTCAATCAGCATCTTATCAGATACCTGCGGAAGAATTTTCTTCTAGAATGTTCTCGTTCTGACTACATATGTGGAAAATGCAGCCGTCCAGCCTATCCGTATCAAGAGTCAGTATCCTGTTCAAACATTAAAGCGAAAAATGTGGCGAAAAATGTGAATTGCACTGATGATATGGCAACTTCAAGTCAGACACTAAGTCCACCTTCAGTTAGGCTCAGTATTAAATGTGCCAGTAAAAGCCATGCTTATTGTTTCGTTTGCAAAAAACCTGGTCCCAGATTGGTGGTAGTTCCCGAGACGTTGAGAATAGACATGTTGCTTAGACACAATATACTTATAACTACAGACAGCAGATGCTGCCCTTCCCATTTAAATAGCAACTTGGACAGTTTTGATCCAGCGGTCCTCTCACAGCTTAAAACAATGGATCACAGTTATCTAAACAGAACAACGATTCTTGAACTTCTTAACAAACTCCGAGAAGTGGCTTTAAAGTCGTCGTCCAAGCGAATGTCATTTGACAGCTTAGATTCATATTCAGATGAAGATCTGCTTAATATGACTGGTCTCAATAAGGAACAGTTCATGGATTTATATCAGTATATACAGCCTCATATCAGGAATACACCTGCTAGAACATCATTAACTACCCTGGGACTATTCTTATTCAAAATGAAATCTGGGCTTTCGAATAAGTTTCTATCCACACTGTTTGGAATATCCAAAGCAAGTGTCCGTAGGGCTTTACATTCTGTTCGACAGGTTCTGATGTTGAAGTTTGTACCATCCAATTTAGGATTCTCTCATGTATCCCGAGAAGATGTTCTTCATAAACATACCCGTGCTCTAGCACAATCACTGCTTGCAGAAAATGACGGACAAGCAATTCTAGTGCTGGATGGTACATATATTTACATTAATAAGAGTAACAATTTTCAATTTCAAAGACGGTCTTATAGTGTTCATAAGGGACGACCGCTTGTGAAACCGATGATAATAGTGTCAACCACTGGCTATTATGTGAGTGTATTGGGACCTTACTTTGCGGATGCGAAAAATAATGATGCATCAATTCTGAACCACATCATGAACAACAATATAGAGGAAATAAAAGACTGGGTTAAACCAAGTGATATATTCGTAGTTGACAGAGGTTTCAGGGACTCTGTGGCTCTGCTGAAAGATCTTGGTATACAAGCTGAAATTCCAGCATTCATGAAGCGAGGAGAGAAGCAGATGTCAACAGAAGAAGCCAATACTAGTCGTCTAGTTACAAAGGTAAGCTTTTTATCTCAACTGATTAAGCTTACGACTGTATACACTTTGACTATATTAACTGTCAAATATACATTTTGTCTGATCGATGAACCATATCCACCCAGTTTATGAACACTTTTTCCTGGGTCTGATTTGTTTACCTAGACTTACCTGTCGCAAAATGCACACGGGAATGCTGTTTGCATAAATTGGGCTGTGCCAAGCATAAACATGTCTTACCTATGCAAACAAAAAGTCGCAGATTATACTGCATCCACGCAGGATGATCATCGTCTTTGCTGTTCGTTGCTTAGATAGAATTCAATAGCATCTTTACTTGCATAGATCTTTGTGATATGCATGGTCGTTTGAGCCTTTGCTGAGATTGTGAACTTAGTCTCAACAAATAATTTTCTTCTTGCAGGTGCGCTGGGTTGTGGAGGCAGCGAATGCGCGTATAAAGAGATGGAAGTATTAAGACAGAATTTTACCAACGAGCCAAGTACCCTACATTGGAGATTATGTGAAAATAGTGTGTGCCATATCAAATAAGTATATGCCACCGATCAATGCCACCAAAGATTCGGAAGAGGATCAGCTCCCTGCCTCCAGAATGTTAGACCGGTTAAAACAGTCAAATGAACTCCAACTGTATGTAGAAGAACAACACCTGGAGCGGCGTAGCACGAAGTGGGTCAGCACAGAAGAATGTCAGTTGGATAACTTTCCTAAACTTGATGACACCATGTTAAGGCTTCTAACTTTGGGCACCTACCAGTTAAAACTAAGTAGCAGCTATATACAGGAGTTTGTCGGTGGTGAGTGTAATATCCAGCTGTTTAAGGAGGAGGACGGTCTGTTGCGTGTAAGACTTCAAAGTAGACACGTTTCTGCCAAAACATATCTAGTTTGGATCAAGTACGACTGTGATCATATTAAAGCATGGTATTGTAAATGCAGGGCCGGTGCGAGAACAGTAGGCACTTGTTCACATATTGCTGCCATACTCTGGTATCTAGGACAGTCTATGTTTAAGAGTAAGTACGGTGTTAAAGACTGGGGACAGTATCTAGATGATGCGGCTGAAGTTCCAGAAATAGTAGACTCATCAGACTCCGAGGGTTGTACATGTGAAGAGTAATTTCAAACTGTTACAAAATATCTGTGAGTCAGTTTGAACTGGTAACAAAGTTAGCTCACGGTCATTGTATAAAATGATATAAAAATTTATAAGCTGAGGCGAAACACTTCCTACATCACATACATGCACCCAGCGAATACTTCGATCAGCCTGCACATCAGCACAGTCTGATCAGAGCCTTCATTGGTCGATTAGGAACATTCATGTTTTACACTGAGCACCCAGTGATGACTCTGATCAGCCTGCACGCATGCACATGCTAATTTGAGTCTTCACTGGGTGCATATGTGTCATGCTAACATGTCATGATAAGAAGTTTGACAAGTTAACAAAGATATCTGCACAGTTTCAGAAGCTAGCTTTACTGTTTCATGCACAAGTCTTTTCGTTTGGTTGTTAGAAACAAAACCATTAGTTTGTGTATTCTGTGGTATTATTCTGGGGAAAGTTCACAAAACATCTTAAGTGGTTGCTATGTGGTTGCTAAGGCGAACTTTCTAAGAAGGAGATTCCCTACAACTGTGAAAATTGCTGTTAAGAAAGAGCCCAAAATACTGTTCCTCCATAGCAAATTTCATAGTTGTAGGAAATTCCCTTCATAGAAAGTTTACCTTAGCAACGCCTTAGCAACCACTTTACATTTTTGTGCATTTATTGCCATGGCAATTCTGTCTTCTGTTTGTGATAACAACTTGCACAGTGACTTGAAATAAAATAAATCTTTGATAAATAAAAAAAAGCAAGAAGCATATTCAAACACAATCAAAATCATAAATCTCAGTTATATATTATATTGAATTAAAAGAATTTTTGTTTCCATGGAAACAGTTTTTTGATGAGTATTTGCATTTTTTCATTACTTGTTTCTGTCAGATTTCATAGTATTAAATAAAAAACTAGACACCAATAGAAAAACACAAACTCAAAATCTGAAAAAAGGTTTATATTTAAATGATTGTATCCTTACTGTATGGACTAAAGGAACTAATACAGTTACCATGGCAACATTCATGAAATCATGACTGTATCATATATTATAAGTTAAGTCATATATTTTTACTTGCCCAGCAAATATGTTACAAATAAATAAGTGTCTTGTTATGTGTACTTTTACCTTTTCTGCAATGAAAACCCTGAAAATTCATCATTTCTATAGGTTCATCTTCATGTTGCCATAGCAACGCAGGCTGATGATCTTGACAGTTTTTATTGTAGATTATGAAAGTGCCCCATCATTGTCTACTACTAGGAGGCTTTTCAAGAAAAATATGTACAGGGCCATTTTTGGCCATTTGTGAACCAAGCCCTTTAAAAAATCGGTTTTTGCTTTAAGGTAGCAATCCACAGTTTTTAGAGCATTTTTCAGTTAATTTAGCTAGATCCGCCAAAACTGATAATGGCTCTGTCCAATCTGGTGAACAATCCGATTTCTCCCATAAAATCATTAAATCAAATGTCTAACAACAAAATAACATCATTTAAATCGCCTAGCACTGACTATCACCCTACCTGTATTGGGGATATTTTCCCCTACCCCCTCTTTCAGACCAGTGAATTTTCGTAAAATATGCCTAAAGTCTGGGCCCCCATGCATATTCCGTGCAAAAGGACGCCCCATAAATCTCATGCAAATACTTAGAGAATCAACCCAGGATCATAATGAGCAGTGCACAAATATGTGCCATCCATCTACTTTTTTCGCTATTTGTGAACAAAGATAACCCCTGCAAAGTCGACAGTTTAGAGCGTCACCGGCTAAGAATGACGATCGATCCGGGATCCGTATATAATCCCGGTTTTTACCAGTCTAAAAATAGAAAATAAGTATTTTTCACATGTTTGAGGCATAATTGATCCGATTTGGTGAAAGATGTCGGCAAATTATTGAAAGAGGATAATTTACAGCCCAATTTCATGCCCTACCCCTTAATATTGAAATTTTTGGCCCACCTCAAAAGTACGAAACTGTGAATGGAACCTTAAAGCAATACTTTTTGCACTAGTTTCTGGCAATTTTCGTCTAAAACTATTCTCTAACATAATTCCAATTAAATTCAGGCAAAGAAAGTGGATTTGCATTAAAACTGGCCTTTCAGGAGGAGTCAGGGCGAGTCATATGGTTTCGAGGCATTTTAGGTCGATTTTTGAGGAATGGAGCCCCAACTAACCGCATCCAGCTTTACTCACTCTGTAGTCGTGCGAGTGACCAACAGATCACGAAACAGTTATGTCCATATATTGGGCCACCTGACCAAAGGCAACTGAGACCTTGAAATGGAAATTTAAAAAATCGGTTTTTGCTTTAAGGTAGCAATCCACAGTTTTTAGAGCATTTTTCAGTTAATTTAGCTAGATCCGCCAAAACTGATAATGGCTCTGTCCAATCTGGTGAACAATCCGATTTCTCCCATAAAATCATTAAATCAAATGTCTAACAACAAAATAACATCATTTAAATCGCCTAGCACTGACTATCACCCTACCTGTATTGGGGATATTTTCCCCTACCCCCTCTTTCAGACCAGTGAATTTTCGTAAAATATGCCTAAAGTCTGGGCCCCCATGCATATTCCGTGCAAAAGGACGCCCCATAAATCTCATGCAAATACTTAGAGAATCAACCCAGGATCATAATGAGCAGTGCACAAATATGTGCCATCCATCTACTTTTTTCGCTATTTGTGAACAAAGATAACCCCTGCAAAGTCGACAGTTTAGAGCGTCACCGGCTAAGAATGACGATCGATCCGGGATCCGTATATAATCCCGGTTTTTACCAGTCTAAAAATAGAAAATAAGTATTTTTCACATGTTTGAGGCATAATTGATCCGATTTGGTGAAAGATGTCGGCAAATTATTGAAAGAGGATAATTTACAGCCCAATTTCATGCCCTACCCCTTAATATTGAAATTTTTGGCCCACCTCAAAAGTACGAAACTGTGAATGGAACCTTAAAGCAATACTTTTTGCACTAGTTTCTGGCAATTTTCGTCTAAAACTATTCTCTAACATAATTCCAATTAAATTCAGGCAAAGAAAGTGGATTTGCATTAAAACTGGCCTTTCAGGAGGAGTCAGGGCGAGTCATATGGTTTCGAGGCATTTTAGGTCGATTTTTGAGGAATGGAGCCCCAACTAACCGCATCCAGCTTTACTCACTCTGTAGTCGTGCGAGTGACCAACAGATCACGAAACAGTTATGTCCATATATTGGGCCACCTGACCAAAGGCAACTGAGACCTTGAAATGGAAATTTAAAAAATCGGTTTTTGCTTTAAGGTAGCAATCCACAGTTTTTAGAGCATTTTTCAGTTAATTTAGCTAGATCCGCCAAAACTGATAATGGCTCTGTCCAATCTGGTGAACAATCCGATTTCTCCCATAAAATCATTAAATCAAATGTCTAACAACAAAATAACATCATTTAAATCGCCTAGCACTGACTATCACCCTACCTGTATTGGGGATATTTTCCCCTACCCCCTCTTTCAGACCAGTGAATTTTCGTAAAATATGCCTAAAGTCTGGGCCCCCATGCATATTCCGTGCAAAAGGACGCCCCATAAATCTCATGCAAATACTTAGAGAATCAACCCAGGATCATAATGAGCAGTGCACAAATATGTGCCATCCATCTACTTTTTTCGCTATTTGTGAACAAAGATAACCCCTGCAAAGTCGACAGTTTAGAGCGTCACCGGCTAAGAATGACGATCGATCCGGGATCCGTATATAATCCCGGTTTTTACCAGTCTAAAAATAGAAAATAAGTATTTTTCACATGTTTGAGGCATAATTGATCCGATTTGGTGAAAGATGTCGGCAAATTATTGAAAGAGGATAATTTACAGCCCAATTTCATGCCCTACCCCTTAATATTGAAATTTTTGGCCCACCTCAAAAGTACGAAACTGTGAATGGAACCTTAAAGCAATACTTTTTGCACTAGTTTCTGGCAATTTTCGTCTAAAACTATTCTCTAACATAATTCCAATTAAATTCAGGCAAAGAAAGTGGATTTGCATTAAAACTGGCCTTTCAGGAGGAGTCAGGGCGAGTCATATGGTTTCGAGGCATTTTAGGTCGATTTTTGAGGAATGGAGCCCCAACTAACCGCATCCAGCTTTACTCACTCTGTAGTCGTGCGAGTGACCAACAGATCACGAAACAGTTATGTCCATATATTGGGCCACCTGACCAAAGGCAACTGAGACCTTGAAATGGAAATTTAAAAAATCGGTTTTTGCTTTAAGGTAGCAATCCACAGTTTTTAGAGCATTTTTCAGTTAATTTAGCTAGATCCGCCAAAACTGATAATGGCTCTGTCCAATCTGGTGAACAATCCGATTTCTCCCATAAAATCATTAAATCAAATGTCTAACAACAAAATAACATCATTTAAATCGCCTAGCACTGACTATCACCCTACCTGTATTGGGGATATTTTCCCCTACCCCCTCTTTCAGACCAGTGAATTTTCGTAAAATATGCCTAAAGTCTGGGCCCCCATGCATATTCCGTGCAAAAGGACGCCCCATAAATCTCATGCAAATACTTAGAGAATCAACCCAGGATCATAATGAGCAGTGCACAAATATGTGCCATCCATCTACTTTTTTCGCTATTTGTGAACAAAGATAACCCCTGCAAAGTCGACAGTTTAGAGCGTCACCGGCTAAGAATGACGATCGATCCGGGATCCGTATATAATCCCGGTTTTTACCAGTCTAAAAATAGAAAATAAGTATTTTTCACATGTTTGAGGCATAATTGATCCGATTTGGTGAAAGATGTCGGCAAATTATTGAAAGAGGATAATTTACAGCCCAATTTCATGCCCTACCCCTTAATATTGAAATTTTTGGCCCACCTCAAAAGTACGAAACTGTGAATGGAACCTTAAAGCAATACTTTTTGCACTAGTTTCTGGCAATTTTCGTCTAAAACTATTCTCTAACATAATTCCAATTAAATTCAGGCAAAGAAAGTGGATTTGCATTAAAACTGGCCTTTCAGGAGGAGTCAGGGCGAGTCATATGGTTTCGAGGCATTTTAGGTCGATTTTTGAGGAATGGAGCCCCAACTAACCGCATCCAGCTTTACTCACTCTGTAGTCGTGCGAGTGACCAACAGATCACGAAACAGTTATGTCCATATATTGGGCCACCTGACCAAAGGCAACTGAGACCTTGAAATGGAAATTTAAAAAATCGGTTTTTGCTTTAAGGTAGCAATCCACAGTTTTTAGAGCATTTTTCAGTTAATTTAGCTAGATCCGCCAAAACTGATAATGGCTCTGTCCAATCTGGTGAACAATCCGATTTCTCCCATAAAATCATTAAATCAAATGTCTAACAACAAAATAACATCATTTAAATCGCCTAGCACTGACTATCACCCTACCTGTATTGGGGATATTTTCCCCTACCCCCTCTTTCAGACCAGTGAATTTTCGTAAAATATGCCTAAAGTCTGGGCCCCCATGCATATTCCGTGCAAAAGGACGCCCCATAAATCTCATGCAAATACTTAGAGAATCAACCCAGGATCATAATGAGCAGTGCACAAATATGTGCCATCCATCTACTTTTTTCGCTATTTGTGAACAAAGATAACCCCTGCAAAGTCGACAGTTTAGAGCGTCACCGGCTAAGAATGACGATCGATCCGGGATCCGTATATAATCCCGGTTTTTACCAGTCTAAAAATAGAAAATAAGTATTTTTCACATGTTTGAGGCATAATTGATCCGATTTGGTGAAAGATGTCGGCAAATTATTGAAAGAGGATAATTTACAGCCCAATTTCATGCCCTACCCCTTAATATTGAAATTTTTGGCCCACCTCAAAAGTACGAAACTGTGAATGGAACCTTAAAGCAATACTTTTTGCACTAGTTTCTGGCAATTTTCGTCTAAAACTATTCTCTAACATAATTCCAATTAAATTCAGGCAAAGAAAGTGGATTTGCATTAAAACTGGCCTTTCAGGAGGAGTCAGGGCGAGTCATATGGTTTCGAGGCATTTTAGGTCGATTTTTGAGGAATGGAGCCCCAACTAACCGCATCCAGCTTTACTCACTCTGTAGTCGTGCGAGTGACCAACAGATCACGAAACAGTTATGTCCATATATTGGGCCACCTGACCAAAGGCAACTGAGACCTTGAAATGGAAATTTAAAAAATCGGTTTTTGCTTTAAGGTAGCAATCCACAGTTTTTAGAGCATTTTTCAGTTAATTTAGCTAGATCCGCCAAAACTGATAATGGCTCTGTCCAATCTGGTGAACAATCCGATTTCTCCCATAAAATCATTAAATCAAATGTCTAACAACAAAATAACATCATTTAAATCGCCTAGCACTGACTATCACCCTACCTGTATTGGGGATATTTTCCCCTACCCCCTCTTTCAGACCAGTGAATTTTCGTAAAATATGCCTAAAGTCTGGGCCCCCATGCATATTCCGTGCAAAAGGACGCCCCATAAATCTCATGCAAATACTTAGAGAATCAACCCAGGATCATAATGAGCAGTGCACAAATATGTGCCATCCATCTACTTTTTTCGCTATTTGTGAACAAAGATAACCCCTGCAAAGTCGACAGTTTAGAGCGTCACCGGCTAAGAATGACGATCGATCCGGGATCCGTATATAATCCCGGTTTTTACCAGTCTAAAAATAGAAAATAAGTATTTTTCACATGTTTGAGGCATAATTGATCCGATTTGGTGAAAGATGTCGGCAAATTATTGAAAGAGGATAATTTACAGCCCAATTTCATGCCCTACCCCTTAATATTGAAATTTTTGGCCCACCTCAAAAGTACGAAACTGTGAATGGAACCTTAAAGCAATACTTTTTGCACTAGTTTCTGGCAATTTTCGTCTAAAACTATTCTCTAACATAATTCCAATTAAATTCAGGCAAAGAAAGTGGATTTGCATTAAAACTGGCCTTTCAGGAGGAGTCAGGGCGAGTCATATGGTTTCGAGGCATTTTAGGTCGATTTTTGAGGAATGGAGCCCCAACTAACCGCATCCAGCTTTACTCACTCTGTAGTCGTGCGAGTGACCAACAGATCACGAAACAGTTATGTCCATATATTGGGCCACCTGACCAAAGGCAACTGAGACCTTGAAATGGAAATTTAAAAAATCGGTTTTTGCTTTAAGGTAGCAATCCACAGTTTTTAGAGCATTTTTCAGTTAATTTAGCTAGATCCGCCAAAACTGATAATGGCTCTGTCCAATCTGGTGAACAATCCGATTTCTCCCATAAAATCATTAAATCAAATGTCTAACAACAAAATAACATCATTTAAATCGCCTAGCACTGACTATCACCCTACCTGTATTGGGGATATTTTCCCCTACCCCCTCTTTCAGACCAGTGAATTTTCGTAAAATATGCCTAAAGTCTGGGCCCCCATGCATATTCCGTGCAAAAGGACGCCCCATAAATCTCATGCAAATACTTAGAGAATCAACCCAGGATCATAATGAGCAGTGCACAAATATGTGCCATCCATCTACTTTTTTCGCTATTTGTGAACAAAGATAACCCCTGCAAAGTCGACAGTTTAGAGCGTCACCGGCTAAGAATGACGATCGATCCGGGATCCGTATATAATCCCGGTTTTTACCAGTCTAAAAATAGAAAATAAGTATTTTTCACATGTTTGAGGCATAATTGATCCGATTTGGTGAAAGATGTCGGCAAATTATTGAAAGAGGATAATTTACAGCCCAATTTCATGCCCTACCCCTTAATATTGAAATTTTTGGCCCACCTCAAAAGTACGAAACTGTGAATGGAACCTTAAAGCAATACTTTTTGCACTAGTTTCTGGCAATTTTCGTCTAAAACTATTCTCTAACATAATTCCAATTAAATTCAGGCAAAGAAAGTGGATTTGCATTAAAACTGGCCTTTCAGGAGGAGTCAGGGCGAGTCATATGGTTTCGAGGCATTTTAGGTCGATTTTTGAGGAATGGAGCCCCAACTAACCGCATCCAGCTTTACTCACTCTGTAGTCGTGCGAGTGACCAACAGATCACGAAACAGTTATGTCCATATATTGGGCCACCTGACCAAAGGCAACTGAGACCTTGAAATGGAAATTTAAAAAATCGGTTTTTGCTTTAAGGTAGCAATCCACAGTTTTTAGAGCATTTTTCAGTTAATTTAGCTAGATCCGCCAAAACTGATAATGGCTCTGTCCAATCTGGTGAACAATCCGATTTCTCCCATAAAATCATTAAATCAAATGTCTAACAACAAAATAACATCATTTAAATCGCCTAGCACTGACTATCACCCTACCTGTATTGGGGATATTTTCCCCTACCCCCTCTTTCAGACCAGTGAATTTTCGTAAAATATGCCTAAAGTCTGGGCCCCCATGCATATTCCGTGCAAAAGGACGCCCCATAAATCTCATGCAAATACTTAGAGAATCAACCCAGGATCATAATGAGCAGTGCACAAATATGTGCCATCCATCTACTTTTTTCGCTATTTGTGAACAAAGATAACCCCTGCAAAGTCGACAGTTTAGAGCGTCACCGGCTAAGAATGACGATCGATCCGGGATCCGTATATAATCCCGGTTTTTACCAGTCTAAAAATAGAAAATAAGTATTTTTCACATGTTTGAGGCATAATTGATCCGATTTGGTGAAAGATGTCGGCAAATTATTGAAAGAGGATAATTTACAGCCCAATTTCATGCCCTACCCCTTAATATTGAAATTTTTGGCCCACCTCAAAAGTACGAAACTGTGAATGGAACCTTAAAGCAATACTTTTTGCACTAGTTTCTGGCAATTTTCGTCTAAAACTATTCTCTAACATAATTCCAATTAAATTCAGGCAAAGAAAGTGGATTTGCATTAAAACTGGCCTTTCAGGAGGAGTCAGGGCGAGTCATATGGTTTCGAGGCATTTTAGGTCGATTTTTGAGGAATGGAGCCCCAACTAACCGCATCCAGCTTTACTCACTCTGTAGTCGTGCGAGTGACCAACAGATCACGAAACAGTTATGTCCATATATTGGGCCACCTGACCAAAGGCAACTGAGACCTTGAAATGGAAATTTAAAAAATCGGTTTTTGCTTTAAGGTAGCAATCCACAGTTTTTAGAGCATTTTTCAGTTAATTTAGCTAGATCCGCCAAAACTGATAATGGCTCTGTCCAATCTGGTGAACAATCCGATTTCTCCCATAAAATCATTAAATCAAATGTCTAACAACAAAATAACATCATTTAAATCGCCTAGCACTGACTATCACCCTACCTGTATTGGGGATATTTTCCCCTACCCCCTCTTTCAGACCAGTGAATTTTCGTAAAATATGCCTAAAGTCTGGGCCCCCATGCATATTCCGTGCAAAAGGACGCCCCATAAATCTCATGCAAATACTTAGAGAATCAACCCAGGATCATAATGAGCAGTGCACAAATATGTGCCATCCATCTACTTTTTTCGCTATTTGTGAACAAAGATAACCCCTGCAAAGTCGACAGTTTAGAGCGTCACCGGCTAAGAATGACGATCGATCCGGGATCCGTATATAATCCCGGTTTTTACCAGTCTAAAAATAGAAAATAAGTATTTTTCACATGTTTGAGGCATAATTGATCCGATTTGGTGAAAGATGTCGGCAAATTATTGAAAGAGGATAATTTACAGCCCAATTTCATGCCCTACCCCTTAATATTGAAATTTTTGGCCCACCTCAAAAGTACGAAACTGTGAATGGAACCTTAAAGCAATACTTTTTGCACTAGTTTCTGGCAATTTTCGTCTAAAACTATTCTCTAACATAATTCCAATTAAATTCAGGCAAAGAAAGTGGATTTGCATTAAAACTGGCCTTTCAGGAGGAGTCAGGGCGAGTCATATGGTTTCGAGGCATTTTAGGTCGATTTTTGAGGAATGGAGCCCCAACTAACCGCATCCAGCTTTACTCACTCTGTAGTCGTGCGAGTGACCAACAGATCACGAAACAGTTATGTCCATATATTGGGCCACCTGACCAAAGGCAACTGAGACCTTGAAATGGAAATTTAAAAAATCGGTTTTTGCTTTAAAGCAATACTTTTTGCACTAGTTTCTGGCAATTTTCGTCTAAAACTATTCTCTAACATAATTCCAATTAAATTCAGGCAAAGAAAGTGGATTTGCATTAAAACTGGCCTTTCAGGAGGAGTCAGGGCGAGTCATATGGTTTCGAGGCATTTTAGGTCGATTTTTGAGGAATGGAGCCCCAACTAACCGCATCCAGCTTTACTCACTCTGTAGTCGTGCGAGTGACCAACAGATCACGAAACAGTTATGTCCATATATTGGGCCACCTGACCAAAGGCAACTGAGACCTTGAAATGGAAATTTAAAAAATCGGTTTTTGCTTTAAGGTAGCAATCCACAGTTTTTAGAGCATTTTTCAGTTAATTTAGCTAGATCCGCCAAAACTGATAATGGCTCTGTCCAATCTGGTGAACAATCCGATTTCTCCCATAAAATCATTAAATCAAATGTCTAACAACAAAATAACATCATTTAAATCGCCTAGCACTGACTATCACCCTACCTGTATTGGGGATATTTTCCCCTACCCCCTCTTTCAGACCAGTGAAGTTTCGTAAAATATGCCTAAAGTCTGGGCCCCCATGCATATTCCGTGCAAAAGGACGCCCCATAAATCTCATGCAAATACTTAGAGAATCAACCCAGGATCATAATGAGCAGTGCACAAATATGTGCCATCCATCTACTTTTTTCGCTATTTGTGAACAAAGATAACCCCTGCAAAGTCGACAGTTTAGAGCGTCACCGGCTAAGAATGACGATCGATCCGGGATCCGTATATAATCCCGGTTTTTACCAGTCTAAAAATAGAAAATAAGTATTTTTCACATGTTTGAGGCATAATTGATCCGATTTGGTGAAAGATGTCGGCAAATTATTGAAAGAGGATAATTTACAGCCCAATTTCATGCCCTACCCCTTAATATTGAAATTTTTGGCCCACCTCAAAAGTACGAAACTGTGAATGGAACCTTAAAGCAATACTTTTTGCACTAGTTTCTGGCAATTTTCGTCTAAAACTATTCTCTAACATAATTCCAATTAAATTCAGGCAAAGAAAGTGGATTTGCATTAAAACTGGCCTTTCAGGAGGAGTCAGGGCGAGTCATATGGTTTCGAGGCATTTTAGGTCGATTTTTGAGGAATGGAGCCCCAACTAACCGCATCCAGCTTTACTCACTCTGTAGTCGTGCGAGTGACCAACAGATCACGAAACAGTTATGTCCATATATTGGGCCACCTGACCAAAGGCAACTGAGACCTTGAAATGGAAATTTAAAAAATCGGTTTTTGCTTTAAGGTAGCAATCCACAGTTTTTAGAGCATTTTTCAGTTAATTTAGCTAGATCCGCCAAAACTGATAATGGCTCTGTCCAATCTGGTGAACAATCCGATTTCTCCCATAAAATCATTAAATCAAATGTCTAACAACAAAATAACATCATTTAAATCGCCTAGCACTGACTATCACCCTACCTGTATTGGGGATATTTTCCCCTACCCCCTCTTTCAGACCAGTGAATTTTCGTAAAATATGCCTAAAGTCTGGGCCCCCATGCATATTCCGTGCAAAAGGACGCCCCATAAATCTCATGCAAATACTTAGAGAATCAACCCAGGATCATAATGAGCAGTGCACAAATATGTGCCATCCATCTACTTTTTTCGCTATTTGTGAACAAAGATAACCCCTGCAAAGTCGACAGTTTAGAGCGTCACCGGCTAAGAATGACGATCGATCCGGGATCCGTATATAATCCCGGTTTTTACCAGTCTAAAAATAGAAAATAAGTATTTTTCACATGTTTGAGGCATAATTGATCCGATTTGGTGAAAGATGTCGGCAAATTATTGAAAGAGGATAATTTACAGCCCAATTTCATGCCCTACCCCTTAATATTGAAATTTTTGGCCCACCTCAAAAGTACGAAACTGTGAATGGAACCTTAAAGCAATACTTTTTGCACTAGTTTCTGGCAATTTTCGTCTAAAACTATTCTCTAACATAATTCCAATTAAATTCAGGCAAAGAAAGTGGATTTGCATTAAAACTGGCCTTTCAGGAGGAGTCAGGGCGAGTCATATGGTTTCGAGGCATTTTAGGTCGATTTTTGAGGAATGGAGCCCCAACTAACCGCATCCAGCTTTACTCACTCTGTAGTCGTGCGAGTGACCAACAGATCACGAAACAGTTATGTCCATATATTGGGCCACCTGACCAAAGGCAACTGAGACCTTGAAATGGAAATTTAAAAAATCGGTTTTTGCTTTAAGGTAGCAATCCACAGTTTTTAGAGCATTTTTCAGTTAATTTAGCTAGATCCGCCAAAACTGATAATGGCTCTGTCCAATCTGGTGAACAATCCGATTTCTCCCATAAAATCATTAAATCAAATGTCTAACAACAAAATAACATCATTTAAATCGCCTAGCACTGACTATCACCCTACCTGTATTGGGGATATTTTCCCCTACCCCCTCTTTCAGACCAGTGAATTTTCGTAAAATATGCCTAAAGTCTGGGCCCCCATGCATATTCCGTGCAAAAGGACGCCCCATAAATCTCATGCAAATACTTAGAGAATCAACCCAGGATCATAATGAGCAGTGCACAAATATGTGCCATCCATCTACTTTTTTCGCTATTTGTGAACAAAGATAACCCCTGCAAAGTCGACAGTTTAGAGCGTCACCGGCTAAGAATGACGATCGATCCGGGATCCGTATATAATCCCGGTTTTTACCAGTCTAAAAATAGAAAATAAGTATTTTTCACATGTTTGAGGCATAATTGATCCGATTTGGTGAAAGATGTCGGCAAATTATTGAAAGAGGATAATTTACAGCCCAATTTCATGCCCTACCCCTTAATATTGAAATTTTTGGCCCACCTCAAAAGTACGAAACTGTGAATGGAACCTTAAAGCAATACTTTTTGCACTAGTTTCTGGCAATTTTCGTCTAAAACTATTCTCTAACATAATTCCAATTAAATTCAGGCAAAGAAAGTGGATTTGCATTAAAACTGGCCTTTCAGGAGGAGTCAGGGCGAGTCATATGGTTTCGAGGCATTTTAGGTCGATTTTTGAGGAATGGAGCCCCAACTAACCGCATCCAGCTTTACTCACTCTGTAGTCGTGCGAGTGACCAACAGATCACGAAACAGTTATGTCCATATATTGGGCCACCTGACCAAAGGCAACTGAGACCTTGAAATGGAAATTTAAAAAATCGGTTTTTGCTTTAAGGTAGCAATCCACAGTTTTTAGAGCATTTTTCAGTTAATTTAGCTAGATCCGCCAAAACTGATAATGGCTCTGTCCAATCTGGTGAACAATCCGATTTCTCCCATAAAATCATTAAATCAAATGTCTAACAACAAAATAACATCATTTAAATCGCCTAGCACTGACTATCACCCTACCTGTATTGGGGATATTTTCCCCTACCCCCTCTTTCAGACCAGTGAATTTTCGTAAAATATGCCTAAAGTCTGGGCCCCCATGCATATTCCGTGCAAAAGGACGCCCCATAAATCTCATGCAAATACTTAGAGAATCAACCCAGGATCATAATGAGCAGTGCACAAATATGTGCCATCCATCTACTTTTTTCGCTATTTGTGAACAAAGATAACCCCTGCAAAGTCGACAGTTTAGAGCGTCACCGGCTAAGAATGACGATCGATCCGGGATCCGTATATAATCCCGGTTTTTACCAGTCTAAAAATAGAAAATAAGTATTTTTCACATGTTTGAGGCATAATTGATCCGATTTGGTGAAAGATGTCGGCAAATTATTGAAAGAGGATAATTTACAGCCCAATTTCATGCCCTACCCCTTAATATTGAAATTTTTGGCCCACCTCAAAAGTACGAAACTGTGAATGGAACCTTAAAGCAATACTTTTTGCACTAGTTTCTGGCAATTTTCGTCTAAAACTATTCTCTAACATAATTCCAATTAAATTCAGGCAAAGAAAGTGGATTTGCATTAAAACTGGCCTTTCAGGAGGAGTCAGGGCGAGTCATATGGTTTCGAGGCATTTTAGGTCGATTTTTGAGGAATGGAGCCCCAACTAACCGCATCCAGCTTTACTCACTCTGTAGTCGTGCGAGTGACCAACAGATCACGAAACAGTTATGTCCATATATTGGGCCACCTGACCAAAGGCAACTGAGACCTTGAAATGGAAATTTAAAAAATCGGTTTTTGCTTTAAGGTAGCAATCCACAGTTTTTAGAGCATTTTTCAGTTAATTTAGCTAGATCCGCCAAAACTGATAATGGCTCTGTCCAATCTGGTGAACAATCCGATTTCTCCCATAAAATCATTAAATCAAATGTCTAACAACAAAATAACATCATTTAAATCGCCTAGCACTGACTATCACCCTACCTGTATTGGGGATATTTTCCCCTACCCCCTCTTTCAGACCAGTGAATTTTCGTAAAATATGCCTAAAGTCTGGGCCCCCATGCATATTCCGTGCAAAAGGACGCCCCATAAATCTCATGCAAATACTTAGAGAATCAACCCAGGATCATAATGAGCAGTGCACAAATATGTGCCATCCATCTACTTTTTTCGCTATTTGTGAACAAAGATAACCCCTGCAAAGTCGACAGTTTAGAGCGTCACCGGCTAAGAATGACGATCGATCCGGGATCCGTATATAATCCCGGTTTTTACCAGTCTAAAAATAGAAAATAAGTATTTTTCACATGTTTGAGGCATAATTGATCCGATTTGGTGAAAGATGTCGGCAAATTATTGAAAGAGGATAATTTACAGCCCAATTTCATGCCCTACCCCTTAATATTGAAATTTTTGGCCCACCTCAAAAGTACGAAACTGTGAATGGAACCTTAAAGCAATACTTTTTGCACTAGTTTCTGGCAATTTTCGTCTAAAACTATTCTCTAACATAATTCCAATTAAATTCAGGCAAAGAAAGTGGATTTGCATTAAAACTGGCCTTTCAGGAGGAGTCAGGGCGAGTCATATGGTTTCGAGGCATTTTAGGTCGATTTTTGAGGAATGGAGCCCCAACTAACCGCATCCAGCTTTACTCACTCTGTAGTCGTGCGAGTGACCAACAGATCACGAAACAGTTATGTCCATATATTGGGCCACCTGACCAAAGGCAACTGAGACCTTGAAATGGAAATTTAAAAAATCGGTTTTTGCTTTAAGGTAGCAATCCACAGTTTTTAGAGCATTTTTCAGTTAATTTAGCTAGATCCGCCAAAACTGATAATGGCTCTGTCCAATCTGGTGAACAATCCGATTTCTCCCATAAAATCATTAAATCAAATGTCTAACAACAAAATAACATCATTTAAATCGCCTAGCACTGACTATCACCCTACCTGTATTGGGGATATTTTCCCCTACCCCCTCTTTCAGACCAGTGAATTTTCGTAAAATATGCCTAAAGTCTGGGCCCCCATGCATATTCCGTGCAAAAGGACGCCCCATAAATCTCATGCAAATACTTAGAGAATCAACCCAGGATCATAATGAGCAGTGCACAAATATGTGCCATCCATCTACTTTTTTCGCTATTTGTGAACAAAGATAACCCCTGCAAAGTCGACAGTTTAGAGCGTCACCGGCTAAGAATGACGATCGATCCGGGATCCGTATATAATCCCGGTTTTTACCAGTCTAAAAATAGAAAATAAGTATTTTTCACATGTTTGAGGCATAATTGATCCGATTTGGTGAAAGATGTCGGCAAATTATTGAAAGAGGATAATTTACAGCCCAATTTCATGTCCTACCCCTTAATATTGAAATTTTTGGCCCACCTCAAAAGTACGAAACTGTGAATGGAACCTTAAAGCAATACTTTTTGCACTAGTTTCTGGCAATTTTCGTCTAAAACTATTCTCTAACATAATTCCAATTAAATTCAGGCAAAGAAAGTGGATTTGCATTAAAACTGGCCTTTCAGGAGGAGTCAGGGCGAGTCATATGGTTTCGAGGCATTTTAGGTCGATTTTTGAGGAATGGAGCCCCAACTAACCGCATCCAGCTTTACTCACTCTGTAGTCGTGCGAGTGACCAACAGATCACGAAACAGTTATGTCCATATATTGGGCCACCTGACCAAAGGCAACTGAGACCTTGAAATGGAAATTTAAAAAATCGGTTTTTGCTTTAAGGTAGCAATCCACAGTTTTTAGAGCATTTTTCAGTTAATTTAGCTAGATCCGCCAAAACTGATAATGGCTCTGTCCAATCTGGTGAACAATCCGATTTCTCCCATAAAATCATTAAATCAAATGTCTAACAACAAAATAACATCATTTAAATCGCCTAGCACTGACTATCACCCTACCTGTATTGGGGATATTTTCCCCTACCCCCTCTTTCAGACCAGTGAATTTTCGTAAAATATGCCTAAAGTCTGGGCCCCCATGCATATTCCGTGCAAAAGGACGCCCCATAAATCTCATGCAAATACTTAGAGAATCAACCCAGGATCATAATGAGCAGTGCACAAATATGTGCCATCCATCTACTTTTTTCGCTATTTGTGAACAAAGATAACCCCTGCAAAGTCGACAGTTTAGAGCGTCACCGGCTAAGAATGACGATCGATCCGGGATCCGTATATAATCCCGGTTTTTACCAGTCTAAAAATAGAAAATAAGTATTTTTCACATGTTTGAGGCATAATTGATCCGATTTGGTGAAAGATGTCGGCAAATTATTGAAAGAGGATAATTTACAGCCCAATTTCATGCCCTACCCCTTAATATTGAAATTTTTGGCCCACCTCAAAAGTACGAAACTGTGAATGGAACCTTAAAGCAATACTTTTTGCACTAGTTTCTGGCAATTTTCGTCTAAAACTATTCTCTAACATAATTCCAATTAAATTCAGGCAAAGAAAGTGGATTTGCATTAAAACTGGCCTTTCAGGAGGAGTCAGGGCGAGTCATATGGTTTCGAGGCATTTTAGGTCGATTTTTGAGGAATGGAGCCCCAACTAACCGCATCCAGCTTTACTCACTCTGTAGTCGTGCGAGTGACCAACAGATCACGAAACAGTTATGTCCATATATTGGGCCACCTGACCAAAGGCAACTGAGACCTTGAAATGGAAATTTAAAAAATCGGTTTTTGCTTTAAGGTAGCAATCCACAGTTTTTAGAGCATTTTTCAGTTAATTTAGCTAGATCCGCCAAAACTGATAATGGCTCTGTCCAATCTGGTGAACAATCCGATTTCTCCCATAAAATCATTAAATCAAATGTCTAACAACAAAATAACATCATTTAAATCGCCTAGCACTGACTATCACCCTACCTGTATTGGGGATATTTTCCCCTACCCCCTCTTTCAGACCAGTGAATTTTCGTAAAATATGCCTAAAGTCTGGGCCCCCATGCATATTCCGTGCAAAAGGACGCCCCATAAATCTCATGCAAATACTTAGAGAATCAACCCAGGATCATAATGAGCAGTGCACAAATATGTGCCATCCATCTACTTTTTTCGCTATTTGTGAACAAAGATAACCCCTGCAAAGTCGACAGTTTAGAGCGTCACCGGCTAAGAATGACGATCGATCCGGGATCCGTATATAATCCCGGTTTTTACCAGTCTAAAAATAGAAAATAAGTATTTTTCACATGTTTGAGGCATAATTGATCCGATTTGGTGAAAGATGTCGGCAAATTATTGAAAGAGGATAATTTACAGCCCAATTTCATGCCCTACCCCTTAATATTGAAATTTTTGGCCCACCTCAAAAGTACGAAACTGTGAATGGAACCTTAAAGCAATACTTTTTGCACTAGTTTCTGGCAATTTTCGTCTAAAACTATTCTCTAACATAATTCCAATTAAATTCAGGCAAAGAAAGTGGATTTGCATTAAAACTGGCCTTTCAGGAGGAGTCAGGGCGAGTCATATGGTTTCGAGGCATTTTAGGTCGATTTTTGAGGAATGGAGCCCCAACTAACCGCATCCAGCTTTACTCACTCTGTAGTCGTGCGAGTGACCAACAGATCACGAAACAGTTATGTCCATATATTGGGCCACCTGACCAAAGGCAACTGAGACCTTGAAATGGAAATTTAAAAAATCGGTTTTTGCTTTAAAGCAATACTTTTTGCACTAGTTTCTGGCAATTTTCGTCTAAAACTATTCTCTAACATAATTCCAATTAAATTCAGGCAAAGAAAGTGGATTTGCATTAAAACTGGCCTTTCAGGAGGAGTCAGGGCGAGTCATATGGTTTCGAGGCATTTTAGGTCGATTTTTGAGGAATGGAGCCCCAACTAACCGCATCCAGCTTTACTCACTCTGTAGTCGTGCGAGTGACCAACAGATCACGAAACAGTTATGTCCATATATTGGGCCACCTTACCAAAGGCAACTGAGACCTTGAAATGGAAATTTAAAAAATCGGTTTTTGCTTTAAGGTAGCAATCCACAGTTTTTAGAGCATTTTTCAGTTAATTTAGCTAGATCCGCCAAAACTGATAATGGCTCTGTCCAATCTGGTGAACAATCCGATTTCTCCCATAAAATCATTAAATCAAATGTCTAACAACAAAATAACATCATTTAAATCGCCTAGCACTGACTATCACCCTACCTGTATTGGGGATATTTTCCCCTACCCCCTCTTTCAGACCAGTGAAGTTTCGTAAAATATGCCTAAAGTCTGGGCCCCCATGCATATTCCGTGCAAAAGGACGCCCCATAAATCTCATGCAAATACTTAGAGAATCAACCCAGGATCATAATGAGCAGTGCACAAATATGTGCCATCCATCTACTTTTTTCGCTATTTGTGAACAAAGATAACCCCTGCAAAGTCGACAGTTTAGAGCGTCACCGGCTAAGAATGACGATCGATCCGGGATCCGTATATAATCCCGGTTTTTACCAGTCTAAAAATAGAAAATAAGTATTTTTCACATGTTTGAGGCATAATTGATCCGATTTGGTGAAAGATGTCGGCAAATTATTGAAAGAGGATAATTTACAGCCCAATTTCATGCCCTACCCCTTAATATTGAAATTTTTGGCCCACCTCAAAAGTACGAAACTGTGAATGGAACCTTAAAGCAATACTTTTTGCACTAGTTTCTGGCAATTTTCGTCTAAAACTATTCTCTAACATAATTCCAATTAAATTCAGGCAAAGAAAGTGGATTTGCATTAAAACTGGCCTTTCAGGAGGAGTCAGGGCGAGTCATATGGTTTCGAGGCATTTTAGGTCGATTTTTGAGGAATGGAGCCCCAACTAACCGCATCCAGCTTTACTCACTCTGTAGTCGTGCGAGTGACCAACAGATCACGAAACAGTTATGTCCATATATTGGGCCACCTGACCAAAGGCAACTGAGACCTTGAAATGGAAATTTAAAAAATCGGTTTTTGCTTTAAGGTAGCAATCCACAGTTTTTAGAGCATTTTTCAGTTAATTTAGCTAGATCCGCCAAAACTGATAATGGCTCTGTCCAATCTGGTGAACAATCCGATTTCTCCCATAAAATCATTAAATCAAATGTCTAACAACAAAATAACATCATTTAAATCGCCTAGCACTGACTATCACCCTACCTGTATTGGGGATATTTTCCCCTACCCCCTCTTTCAGACCAGTGAATTTTCGTAAAATATGCCTAAAGTCTGGGCCCCCATGCATATTCCGTGCAAAAGGACGCCCCATAAATCTCATGCAAATACTTAGAGAATCAACCCAGGATCATAATGAGCAGTGCACAAATATGTGCCATCCATCTACTTTTTTCGCTATTTGTGAACAAAGATAACCCCTGCAAAGTCGACAGTTTAGAGCGTCACCGGCTAAGAATGACGATCGATCCGGGATCCGTATATAATCCCGGTTTTTACCAGTCTAAAAATAGAAAATAAGTATTTTTCACATGTTTGAGGCATAATTGATCCGATTTGGTGAAAGATGTCGGCAAATTATTGAAAGAGGATAATTTACAGCCCAATTTCATGCCCTACCCCTTAATATTGAAATTTTTGGCCCACCTCAAAAGTACGAAACTGTGAATGGAACCTTAAAGCAATACTTTTTGCACTAGTTTCTGGCAATTTTCGTCTAAAACTATTCTCTAACATAATTCCAATTAAATTCAGGCAAAGAAAGTGGATTTGCATTAAAACTGGCCTTTCAGGAGGAGTCAGGGCGAGTCATATGGTTTCGAGGCATTTTAGGTCGATTTTTGAGGAATGGAGCCCCAACTAACCGCATCCAGCTTTACTCACTCTGTAGTCGTGCGAGTGACCAACAGATCACGAAACAGTTATGTCCATATATTGGGCCACCTGACCAAAGGCAACTGAGACCTTGAAATGGAAATTTAAAAAATCGGTTTTTGCTTTAAGGTAGCAATCCACAGTTTTTAGAGCATTTTTCAGTTAATTTAGCTAGATCCGCCAAAACTGATAATGGCTCTGTCCAATCTGGTGAACAATCCGATTTCTCCCATAAAATCATTAAATCAAATGTCTAACAACAAAATAACATCATTTAAATCGCCTAGCACTGACTATCACCCTACCTGTATTGGGGATATTTTCCCCTACCCCCTCTTTCAGACCAGTGAATTTTCGTAAAATATGCCTAAAGTCTGGGCCCCCATGCATATTCCGTGCAAAAGGACGCCCCATAAATCTCATGCAAATACTTAGAGAATCAACCCAGGATCATAATGAGCAGTGCACAAATATGTGCCATCCATCTACTTTTTTCGCTATTTGTGAACAAAGATAACCCCTGCAAAGTCGACAGTTTAGAGCGTCACCGGCTAAGAATGACGATCGATCCGGGATCCGTATATAATCCCGGTTTTTACCAGTCTAAAAATAGAAAATAAGTATTTTTCACATGTTTGAGGCATAATTGATCCGATTTGGTGAAAGATGTCGGCAAATTATTGAAAGAGGATAATTTACAGCCCAATTTCATGCCCTACCCCTTAATATTGAAATTTTTGGCCCACCTCAAAAGTACGAAACTGTGAATGGAACCTTAAAGCAATACTTTTTGCACTAGTTTCTGGCAATTTTCGTCTAAAACTATTCTCTAACATAATTCCAATTAAATTCAGGCAAAGAAAGTGGATTTGCATTAAAACTGGCCTTTCAGGAGGAGTCAGGGCGAGTCATATGGTTTCGAGGCATTTTAGGTCGATTTTTGAGGAATGGAGCCCCAACTAACCGCATCCAGCTTTACTCACTCTGTAGTCGTGCGAGTGACCAACAGATCACGAAACAGTTATGTCCATATATTGGGCCACCTGACCAAAGGCAACTGAGACCTTGAAATGGAAATTTAAAAAATCGGTTTTTGCTTTAAGGTAGCAATCCACAGTTTTTAGAGCATTTTTCAGTTAATTTAGCTAGATCCGCCAAAACTGATAATGGCTCTGTCCAATCTGGTGAACAATCCGATTTCTCCCATAAAATCATTAAATCAAATGTCTAACAACAAAATAACATCATTTAAATCGCCTAGCACTGACTATCACCCTACCTGTATTGGGGATATTTTCCCCTACCCCCTCTTTCAGACCAGTGAATTTTCGTAAAATATGCCTAAAGTCTGGGCCCCCATGCATATTCCGTGCAAAAGGACGCCCCATAAATCTCATGCAAATACTTAGAGAATCAACCCAGGATCATAATGAGCAGTGCACAAATATGTGCCATCCATCTACTTTTTTCGCTATTTGTGAACAAAGATAACCCCTGCAAAGTCGACAGTTTAGAGCGTCACCGGCTAAGAATGACGATCGATCCGGGATCCGTATATAATCCCGGTTTTTACCAGTCTAAAAATAGAAAATAAGTATTTTTCACATGTTTGAGGCATAATTGATCCGATTTGGTGAAAGATGTCGGCAAATTATTGAAAGAGGATAATTTACAGCCCAATTTCATGCCCTACCCCTTAATATTGAAATTTTTGGCCCACCTCAAAAGTACGAAACTGTGAATGGAACCTTAAAGCAATACTTTTTGCACTAGTTTCTGGCAATTTTCGTCTAAAACTATTCTCTAACATAATTCCAATTAAATTCAGGCAAAGAAAGTGGATTTGCATTAAAACTGGCCTTTCAGGAGGAGTCAGGGCGAGTCATATGGTTTCGAGGCATTTTAGGTCGATTTTTGAGGAATGGAGCCCCAACTAACCGCATCCAGCTTTACTCACTCTGTAGTCGTGCGAGTGACCAACAGATCACGAAACAGTTATGTCCATATATTGGGCCACCTGACCAAAGGCAACTGAGACCTTGAAATGGAAATTTAAAAAATCGGTTTTTGCTTTAAGGTAGCAATCCACAGTTTTTAGAGCATTTTTCAGTTAATTTAGCTAGATCCGCCAAAACTGATAATGGCTCTGTCCAATCTGGTGAACAATCCGATTTCTCCCATAAAATCATTAAATCAAATGTCTAACAACAAAATAACATCATTTAAATCGCCTAGCACTGACTATCACCCTACCTGTATTGGGGATATTTTCCCCTACCCCCTCTTTCAGACCAGTGAATTTTCGTAAAATATGCCTAAAGTCTGGGCCCCCATGCATATTCCGTGCAAAAGGACGCCCCATAAATCTCATGCAAATACTTAGAGAATCAACCCAGGATCATAATGAGCAGTGCACAAATATGTGCCATCCATCTACTTTTTTCGCTATTTGTGAACAAAGATAACCCCTGCAAAGTCGACAGTTTAGAGCGTCACCGGCTAAGAATGACGATCGATCCGGGATCCGTATATAATCCCGGTTTTTACCAGTCTAAAAATAGAAAATAAGTATTTTTCACATGTTTGAGGCATAATTGATCCGATTTGGTGAAAGATGTCGGCAAATTATTGAAAGAGGATAATTTACAGCCCAATTTCATGCCCTACCCCTTAATATTGAAATTTTTGGCCCACCTCAAAAGTACGAAACTGTGAATGGAACCTTAAAGCAATACTTTTTGCACTAGTTTCTGGCAATTTTCGTCTAAAACTATTCTCTAACATAATTCCAATTAAATTCAGGCAAAGAAAGTGGATTTGCATTAAAACTGGCCTTTCAGGAGGAGTCAGGGCGAGTCATATGGTTTCGAGGCATTTTAGGTCGATTTTTGAGGAATGGAGCCCCAACTAACCGCATCCAGCTTTACTCACTCTGTAGTCGTGCGAGTGACCAACAGATCACGAAACAGTTATGTCCATATATTGGGCCACCTGACCAAAGGCAACTGAGACCTTGAAATGGAAATTTAAAAAATCGGTTTTTGCTTTAAAGCAATACTTTTTGCACTAGTTTCTGGCAATTTTCGTCTAAAACTATTCTCTAACATAATTCCAATTAAATTCAGGCAAAGAAAGTGGATTTGCATTAAAACTGGCCTTTCAGGAGGAGTCAGGGCGAGTCATATGGTTTCGAGGCATTTTAGGTCGATTTTTGAGGAATGGAGCCCCAACTAACCGCATCCAGCTTTACTCACTCTGTAGTCGTGCGAGTGACCAACAGATCACGAAACAGTTATGTCCATATATTGGGCCACCTTACCAAAGGCAACTGAGACCTTGAAATGGAAATTTAAAAAATCGGTTTTTGCTTTAAGGTAGCAATCCACAGTTTTTAGAGCATTTTTCAGTTAATTTAGCTAGATCCGCCAAAACTGATAATGGCTCTGTCCAATCTGGTGAACAATCCGATTTCTCCCATAAAATCATTAAATCAAATGTCTAACAACAAAATAACATCATTTAAATCGCCTAGCACTGACTATCACCCTACCTGTATTGGGGATATTTTCCCCTACCCCCTCTTTCAGACCAGTGAATTTTCGTAAAATATGCCTAAAGTCTGGGCCCCCATGCATATTCCGTGCAAAAGGACGCCCCATAAATCTCATGCAAATACTTAGAGAATCAACCCAGGATCATAATGAGCAGTGCACAAATATGTGCCATCCATCTACTTTTTTCGCTATTTGTGAACAAAGATAACCCCTGCAAAGTCGACAGTTTAGAGCGTCACCGGCTAAGAATGACGATCGATCCGGGATCCGTATATAATCCCGGTTTTTACCAGTCTAAAAATAGAAAATAAGTATTTTTCACATGTTTGAGGCATAATTGATCCGATTTGGTGAAAGATGTCGGCAAATTATTGAAAGAGGATAATTTACAGCCCAATTTCATGCCCTACCCCTTAATATTGAAATTTTTGGCCCACCTCAAAAGTACGAAACTGTGAATGGAACCTTAAAGCAATACTTTTTGCACTAGTTTCTGGCAATTTTCGTCTAAAACTATTCTCTAACATAATTCCAATTAAATTCAGGCAAAGAAAGTGGATTTGCATTAAAACTGGCCTTTCAGGAGGAGTCAGGGCGAGTCATATGGTTTCGAGGCATTTTAGGTCGATTTTTGAGGAATGGAGCCCCAACTAACCGCATCCAGCTTTACTCACTCTGTAGTCGTGCGAGTGACCAACAGATCACGAAACAGTTATGTCCATATATTGGGCCACCTGACCAAAGGCAACTGAGACCTTGAAATGGAAATTTAAAAAATCGGTTTTTGCTTTAAAGCAATACTTTTTGCACTAGTTTCTGGCAATTTTCGTCTAAAACTATTCTCTAACATAATTCCAATTAAATTCAGGCAAAGAAAGTGGATTTGCATTAAAACTGGCCTTTCAGGAGGAGTCAGGGCGAGTCATATGGTTTCGAGGCATTTTAGGTCGATTTTTGAGGAATGGAGCCCCAACTAACCGCATCCAGCTTTACTCACTCTGTAGTCGTGCGAGTGACCAACAGATCACGAAACAGTTATGTCCATATATTGGGCCACCTGACCAAAGGCAACTGAGACCTTGAAATGGAAATTTAAAAAATCGGTTTTTGCTTTAAGGTAGCAATCCACAGTTTTTAGAGCATTTTTCAGTTAATTTAGCTAGATCCGCCAAAACTGATAATGGCTCTGTCCAATCTGGTGAACAATCCGATTTCTCCCATAAAATCATTAAATCAAATGTCTAACAACAAAATAACATCATTTAAATCGCCTAGCACTGACTATCACCCTACCTGTATTGGGGATATTTTCCCCTACCCCCTCTTTCAGACCAGTGAATTTTCGTAAAATATGCCTAAAGTCTGGGCCCCCATGCATATTCCGTGCAAAAGGACGCCCCATAAATCTCATGCAAATACTTAGAGAATCAACCCAGGATCATAATGAGCAGTGCACAAATATGTGCCATCCATCTACTTTTTTCGCTATTTGTGAACAAAGATAACCCCTGCAAAGTCGACAGTTTAGAGCGTCACCGGCTAAGAATGACGATCGATCCGGGATCCGTATATAATCCCGGTTTTTACCAGTCTAAAAATAGAAAATAAGTATTTTTCACATGTTTGAGGCATAATTGATCCGATTTGGTGAAAGATGTCGGCAAATTATTGAAAGAGGATAATTTACAGCCCAATTTCATGCCCTACCCCTTAATATTGAAATTTTTGGCCCACCTCAAAAGTACGAAACTGTGAATGGAACCTTAAAGCAATACTTTTTGCACTAGTTTCTGGCAATTTTCGTCTAAAACTATTCTCTAACATAATTCCAATTAAATTCAGGCAAAGAAAGTGGATTTGCATTAAAACTGGCCTTTCAGGAGGAGTCAGGGCGAGTCATATGGTTTCGAGGCATTTTAGGTCGATTTTTGAGGAATGGAGCCCCAACTAACCGCATCCAGCTTTACTCACTCTGTAGTCGTGCGAGTGACCAACAGATCACGAAACAGTTATGTCCATATATTGGGCCACCTGACCAAAGGCAACTGAGACCTTGAAATGGAAATTTAAAAAATCGGTTTTTGCTTTAAGGTAGCAATCCACAGTTTTTAGAGCATTTTTCAGTTAATTTAGCTAGATCCGCCAAAACTGATAATGGCTCTGTCCAATCTGGTGAACAATCCGATTTCTCCCATAAAATCATTAAATCAAATGTCTAACAACAAAATAACATCATTTAAATCGCCTAGCACTGACTATCACCCTACCTGTATTGGGGATATTTTCCCCTACCCCCTCTTTCAGACCAGTGAATTTTCGTAAAATATGCCTAAAGTCTGGGCCCCCATGCATATTCCGTGCAAAAGGACGCCCCATAAATCTCATGCAAATACTTAGAGAATCAACCCAGGATCATAATGAGCAGTGCACAAATATGTGCCATCCATCTACTTTTTTCGCTATTTGTGAACAAAGATAACCCCTGCAAAGTCGACAGTTTAGAGCGTCACCGGCTAAGAATGACGATCGATCCGGGATCCGTATATAATCCCGGTTTTTACCAGTCTAAAAATAGAAAATAAGTATTTTTCACATGTTTGAGGCATAATTGATCCGATTTGGTGAAAGATGTCGGCAAATTATTGAAAGAGGATAATTTACAGCCCAATTTCATGCCCTACCCCTTAATATTGAAATTTTTGGCCCACCTCAAAAGTACGAAACTGTGAATGGAACCTTAAAGCAATACTTTTTGCACTAGTTTCTGGCAATTTTCGTCTAAAACTATTCTCTAACATAATTCCAATTAAATTCAGGCAAAGAAAGTGGATTTGCATTAAAACTGGCCTTTCAGGAGGAGTCAGGGCGAGTCATATGGTTTCGAGGCATTTTAGGTCGATTTTTGAGGAATGGAGCCCCAACTAACCGCATCCAGCTTTACTCACTCTGTAGTCGTGCGAGTGACCAACAGATCACGAAACAGTTATGTCCATATATTGGGCCACCTGACCAAAGGCAACTGAGACCTTGAAATGGAAATTTAAAAAATCGGTTTTTGCTTTAAGGTAGCAATCCACAGTTTTTAGAGCATTTTTCAGTTAATTTAGCTAGATCCGCCAAAACTGATAATGGCTCTGTCCAATCTGGTGAACAATCCGATTTCTCCCATAAAATCATTAAATCAAATGTCTAACAACAAAATAACATCATTTAAATCGCCTAGCACTGACTATCACCCTACCTGTATTGGGGATATTTTCCCCTACCCCCTCTTTCAGACCAGTGAATTTTCGTAAAATATGCCTAAAGTCTGGGCCCCCATGCATATTCCGTGCAAAAGGACGCCCCATAAATCTCATGCAAATACTTAGAGAATCAACCCAGGATCATAATGAGCAGTGCACAAATATGTGCCATCCATCTACTTTTTTCGCTATTTGTGAACAAAGATAACCCCTGCAAAGTCGACAGTTTAGAGCGTCACCGGCTAAGAATGACGATCGATCCGGGATCCGTATATAATCCCGGTTTTTACCAGTCTAAAAATAGAAAATAAGTATTTTTCACATGTTTGAGGCATAATTGATCCGATTTGGTGAAAGATGTCGGCAAATTATTGAAAGAGGATAATTTACAGCCCAATTTCATGCCCTACCCCTTAATATTGAAATTTTTGGCCCACCTCAAAAGTACGAAACTGTGAATGGAACCTTAAAGCAATACTTTTTGCACTAGTTTCTGGCAATTTTCGTCTAAAACTATTCTCTAACATAATTCCAATTAAATTCAGGCAAAGAAAGTGGATTTGCATTAAAACTGGCCTTTCAGGAGGAGTCAGGGCGAGTCATATGGTTTCGAGGCATTTTAGGTCGATTTTTGAGGAATGGAGCCCCAACTAACCGCATCCAGCTTTACTCACTCTGTAGTCGTGCGAGTGACCAACAGATCACGAAACAGTTATGTCCATATATTGGGCCACCTGACCAAAGGCAACTGAGACCTTGAAATGGAAATTTAAAAAATCGGTTTTTGCTTTAAGGTAGCAATCCACAGTTTTTAGAGCATTTTTCAGTTAATTTAGCTAGATCCGCCAAAACTGATAATGGCTCTGTCCAATCTGGTGAACAATCCGATTTCTCCCATAAAATCATTAAATCAAATGTCTAACAACAAAATAACATCATTTAAATCGCCTAGCACTGACTATCACCCTACCTGTATTGGGGATATTTTCCCCTACCCCCTCTTTCAGACCAGTGAATTTTCGTAAAATATGCCTAAAGTCTGGGCCCCCATGCATATTCCGTGCAAAAGGACGCCCCATAAATCTCATGCAAATACTTAGAGAATCAACCCAGGATCATAATGAGCAGTGCACAAATATGTGCCATCCATCTACTTTTTTCGCTATTTGTGAACAAAGATAACCCCTGCAAAGTCGACAGTTTAGAGCGTCACCGGCTAAGAATGACGATCGATCCGGGATCCGTATATAATCCCGGTTTTTACCAGTCTAAAAATAGAAAATAAGTATTTTTCACATGTTTGAGGCATAATTGATCCGATTTGGTGAAAGATGTCGGCAAATTATTGAAAGAGGATAATTTACAGCCCAATTTCATGCCCTACCCCTTAATATTGAAATTTTTGGCCCACCTCAAAAGTACGAAACTGTGAATGGAACCTTAAAGCAATACTTTTTGCACTAGTTTCTGGCAATTTTCGTCTAAAACTATTCTCTAACATAATTCCAATTAAATTCAGGCAAAGAAAGTGGATTTGCATTAAAACTGGCCTTTCAGGAGGAGTCAGGGCGAGTCATATGGTTTCGAGGCATTTTAGGTCGATTTTTGAGGAATGGAGCCCCAACTAACCGCATCCAGCTTTACTCACTCTGTAGTCGTGCGAGTGACCAACAGATCACGAAACAGTTATGTCCATATATTGGGCCACCTGACCAAAGGCAACTGAGACCTTGAAATGGAAATTTAAAAAATCGGTTTTTGCTTTAAGGTAGCAATCCACAGTTTTTAGAGCATTTTTCAGTTAATTTAGCTAGATCCGCCAAAACTGATAATGGCTCTGTCCAATCTGGTGAACAATCCGATTTCTCCCATAAAATCATTAAATCAAATGTCTAACAACAAAATAACATCATTTAAATCGCCTAGCACTGACTATCACCCTACCTGTATTGGGGATATTTTCCCCTACCCCCTCTTTCAGACCAGTGAATTTTCGTAAAATATGCCTAAAGTCTGGGCCCCCATGCATATTCCGTGCAAAAGGACGCCCCATAAATCTCATGCAAATACTTAGAGAATCAACCCAGGATCATAATGAGCAGTGCACAAATATGTGCCATCCATCTACTTTTTTCGCTATTTGTGAACAAAGATAACCCCTGCAAAGTCGACAGTTTAGAGCGTCACCGGCTAAGAATGACGATCGATCCGGGATCCGTATATAATCCCGGTTTTTACCAGTCTAAAAATAGAAAATAAGTATTTTTCACATGTTTGAGGCATAATTGATCCGATTTGGTGAAAGATGTCGGCAAATTATTGAAAGAGGATAATTTACAGCCCAATTTCATGCCCTACCCCTTAATATTGAAATTTTTGGCCCACCTCAAAAGTACGAAACTGTGAATGGAACCTTAAAGCAATACTTTTTGCACTAGTTTCTGGCAATTTTCGTCTAAAACTATTCTCTAACATAATTCCAATTAAATTCAGGCAAAGAAAGTGGATTTGCATTAAAACTGGCCTTTCAGGAGGAGTCAGGGCGAGTCATATGGTTTCGAGGCATTTTAGGTCGATTTTTGAGGAATGGAGCCCCAACTAACCGCATCCAGCTTTACTCACTCTGTAGTCGTGCGAGTGACCAACAGATCACGAAACAGTTATGTCCATATATTGGGCCACCTGACCAAAGGCAACTGAGACCTTGAAATGGAAATTTAAAAAATCGGTTTTTGCTTTAAGGTAGCAATCCACAGTTTTTAGAGCATTTTTCAGTTAATTTAGCTAGATCCGCCAAAACTGATAATGGCTCTGTCCAATCTGGTGAACAATCCGATTTCTCCCATAAAATCATTAAATCAAATGTCTAACAACAAAATAACATCATTTAAATCGCCTAGCACTGACTATCACCCTACCTGTATTGGGGATATTTTCCCCTACCCCCTCTTTCAGACCAGTGAATTTTCGTAAAATATGCCTAAAGTCTGGGCCCCCATGCATATTCCGTGCAAAAGGACGCCCCATAAATCTCATGCAAATACTTAGAGAATCAACCCAGGATCATAATGAGCAGTGCACAAATATGTGCCATCCATCTACTTTTTTCGCTATTTGTGAACAAAGATAACCCCTGCAAAGTCGACAGTTTAGAGCGTCACCGGCTAAGAATGACGATCGATCCGGGATCCGTATATAATCCCGGTTTTTACCAGTCTAAAAATAGAAAATAAGTATTTTTCACATGTTTGAGGCATAATTGATCCGATTTGGTGAAAGATGTCGGCAAATTATTGAAAGAGGATAATTTACAGCCCAATTTCATGCCCTACCCCTTAATATTGAAATTTTTGGCCCACCTCAAAAGTACGAAACTGTGAATGGAACCTTAAAGCAATACTTTTTGCACTAGTTTCTGGCAATTTTCGTCTAAAACTATTCTCTAACATAATTCCAATTAAATTCAGGCAAAGA
Source organism: Rugalucina vietnamica (assembly GCA_964017185.1). Classification (NCBI taxonomy): domain Eukaryota; kingdom Metazoa; phylum Mollusca; class Bivalvia; order Lucinida; family Lucinidae; genus Rugalucina; species Rugalucina vietnamica. The sequence continues at coordinate 51,799,126 of OZ024880.1, read as the reverse complement.
AAGTGGATTTGCATTAAAACTGGCCTTTCAGGAGGAGTCAGGGCGAGTCATATGGTTTCGAGGCATTTTAGGTCGATTTTTGAGGAATGGAGCCCCAACTAACCGCATCCAGCTTTACTCACTCTGTAGTCGTGCGAGTGACCAACAGATCACGAAACAGTTATGTCCATATATTGGGCCACCTGACCAAAGGCAACTGAGACCTTGAAATGGAAATTTAAAAAATCGGTTTTTGCTTTAAAGCAATACTTTTTGCACTAGTTTCTGGCAATTTTCGTCTAAAACTATTCTCTAACATAATTCCAATTAAATTCAGGCAAAGAAAGTGGATTTGCATTAAAACTGGCCTTTCAGGAGGAGTCAGGGCGAGTCATATGGTTTCGAGGCATTTTAGGTCGATTTTTGAGGAATGGAGCCCCAACTAACCGCATCCAGCTTTACTCACTCTGTAGTCGTGCGAGTGACCAACAGATCACGAAACAGTTATGTCCATATATTGGGCCACCTTACCAAAGGCAACTGAGACCTTGAAATGGAAATTTAAAAAATCGGTTTTTGCTTTAAGGTAGCAATCCACAGTTTTTAGAGCATTTTTCAGTTAATTTAGCTAGATCCGCCAAAACTGATAATGGCTCTGTCCAATCTGGTGAACAATCCGATTTCTCCCATAAAATCATTAAATCAAATGTCTAACAACAAAATAACATCATTTAAATCGCCTAGCACTGACTATCACCCTACCTGTATTGGGGATATTTTCCCCTACCCCCTCTTTCAGACCAGTGAATTTTCGTAAAATATGCCTAAAGTCTGGGCCCCCATGCATATTCCGTGCAAAAGGACGCCCCATAAATCTCATGCAAATACTTAGAGAATCAACCCAGGATCATAATGAGCAGTGCACAAATATGTGCCATCCATCTACTTTTTTCGCTATTTGTGAACAAAGATAACCCCTGCAAAGTCGACAGTTTAGAGCGTCACCGGCTAAGAATGACGATCGATCCGGGATCCGTATATAATCCCGGTTTTTACCAGTCTAAAAATAGAAAATAAGTATTTTTCACATGTTTGAGGCATAATTGATCCGATTTGGTGAAAGATGTCGGCAAATTATTGAAAGAGGATAATTTACAGCCCAATTTCATGCCCTACCCCTTAATATTGAAATTTTTGGCCCACCTCAAAAGTACGAAACTGTGAATGGAACCTTAAAGCAATACTTTTTGCACTAGTTTCTGGCAATTTTCGTCTAAAACTATTCTCTAACATAATTCCAATTAAATTCAGGCAAAGAAAGTGGATTTGCATTAAAACTGGCCTTTCAGGAGGAGTCAGGGCGAGTCATATGGTTTCGAGGCATTTTAGGTCGATTTTTGAGGAATGGAGCCCCAACTAACCGCATCCAGCTTTACTCACTCTGTAGTCGTGCGAGTGACCAACAGATCACGAAACAGTTATGTCCATATATTGGGCCACCTGACCAAAGGCAACTGAGACCTTGAAATGGAAATTTAAAAAATCGGTTTTTGCTTTAAAGCAATACTTTTTGCACTAGTTTCTGGCAATTTTCGTCTAAAACTATTCTCTAACATAATTCCAATTAAATTCAGGCAAAGAAAGTGGATTTGCATTAAAACTGGCCTTTCAGGAGGAGTCAGGGCGAGTCATATGGTTTCGAGGCATTTTAGGTCGATTTTTGAGGAATGGAGCCCCAACTAACCGCATCCAGCTTTACTCACTCTGTAGTCGTGCGAGTGACCAACAGATCACGAAACAGTTATGTCCATATATTGGGCCACCTTACCAAAGGCAACTGAGACCTTGAAATGGAAATTTAAAAAATCGGTTTTTGCTTTAAGGTAGCAATCCACAGTTTTTAGAGCATTTTTCAGTTAATTTAGCTAGATCCGCCAAAACTGATAATGGCTCTGTCCAATCTGGTGAACAATCCGATTTCTCCCATAAAATCATTAAATCAAATGTCTAACAACAAAATAACATCATTTAAATCGCCTAGCACTGACTATCACCCTACCTGTATTGGGGATATTTTCCCCTACCCCCTCTTTCAGACCAGTGAATTTTCGTAAAATATGCCTAAAGTCTGGGCCCCCATGCATATTCCGTGCAAAAGGACGCCCCATAAATCTCATGCAAATACTTAGAGAATCAACCCAGGATCATAATGAGCAGTGCACAAATATGTGCCATCCATCTACTTTTTTCGCTATTTGTGAACAAAGATAACCCCTGCAAAGTCGACAGTTTAGAGCGTCACCGGCTAAGAATGACGATCGATCCGGGATCCGTATATAATCCCGGTTTTTACCAGTCTAAAAATAGAAAATAAGTATTTTTCACATGTTTGAGGCATAATTGATCCGATTTGGTGAAAGATGTCGGCAAATTATTGAAAGAGGATAATTTACAGCCCAATTTCATGCCCTACCCCTTAATATTGAAATTTTTGGCCCACCTCAAAAGTACGAAACTGTGAATGGAACCTTAAAGCAATACTTTTTGCACTAGTTTCTGGCAATTTTCGTCTAAAACTATTCTCTAACATAATTCCAATTAAATTCAGGCAAAGAAAGTGGATTTGCATTAAAACTGGCCTTTCAGGAGGAGTCAGGGCGAGTCATATGGTTTCGAGGCATTTTAGGTCGATTTTTGAGGAATGGAGCCCCAACTAACCGCATCCAGCTTTACTCACTCTGTAGTCGTGCGAGTGACCAACAGATCACGAAACAGTTATGTCCATATATTGGGCCACCTGACCAAAGGCAACTGAGACCTTGAAATGGAAATTTAAAAAATCGGTTTTTGCTTTAAAGCAATACTTTTTGCACTAGTTTCTGGCAATTTTCGTCTAAAACTATTCTCTAACATAATTCCAATTAAATTCAGGCAAAGAAAGTGGATTTGCATTAAAACTGGCCTTTCAGGAGGAGTCAGGGCGAGTCATATGGTTTCGAGGCATTTTAGGTCGATTTTTGAGGAATGGAGCCCCAACTAACCGCATCCAGCTTTACTCACTCTGTAGTCGTGCGAGTGACCAACAGATCACGAAACAGTTATGTCCATATATTGGGCCACCTTACCAAAGGCAACTGAGACCTTGAAATGGAAATTTAAAAAATCGGTTTTTGCTTTAAGGTAGCAATCCACAGTTTTTAGAGCATTTTTCAGTTAATTTAGCTAGATCCGCCAAAACTGATAATGGCTCTGTCCAATCTGGTGAACAATCCGATTTCTCCCATAAAATCATTAAATCAAATGTCTAACAACAAAATAACATCATTTAAATCGCCTAGCACTGACTATCACCCTACCTGTATTGGGGATATTTTCCCCTACCCCCTCTTTCAGACCAGTGAATTTTCGTAAAATATGCCTAAAGTCTGGGCCCCCATGCATATTCCGTGCAAAAGGACGCCCCATAAATCTCATGCAAATACTTAGAGAATCAACCCAGGATCATAATGAGCAGTGCACAAATATGTGCCATCCATCTACTTTTTTCGCTATTTGTGAACAAAGATAACCCCTGCAAAGTCGACAGTTTAGAGCGTCACCGGCTAAGAATGACGATCGATCCGGGATCCGTATATAATCCCGGTTTTTACCAGTCTAAAAATAGAAAATAAGTATTTTTCACATGTTTGAGGCATAATTGATCCGATTTGGTGAAAGATGTCGGCAAATTATTGAAAGAGGATAATTTACAGCCCAATTTCATGCCCTACCCCTTAATATTGAAATTTTTGGCCCACCTCAAAAGTACGAAACTGTGAATGGAACCTTAAAGCAATACTTTTTGCACTAGTTTCTGGCAATTTTCGTCTAAAACTATTCTCTAACATAATTCCAATTAAATTCAGGCAAAGAAAGTGGATTTGCATTAAAACTGGCCTTTCAGGAGGAGTCAGGGCGAGTCATATGGTTTCGAGGCATTTTAGGTCGATTTTTGAGGAATGGAGCCCCAACTAACCGCATCCAGCTTTACTCACTCTGTAGTCGTGCGAGTGACCAACAGATCACGAAACAGTTATGTCCATATATTGGGCCACCTGACCAAAGGCAACTGAGACCTTGAAATGGAAATTTAAAAAATCGGTTTTTGCTTTAAGGTAGCAATCCACAGTTTTTAGAGCATTTTTCAGTTAATTTAGCTAGATCCGCCAAAACTGATAATGGCTCTGTCCAATCTGGTGAACAATCCGATTTCTCCCATAAAATCATTAAATCAAATGTCTAACAACAAAATAACATCATTTAAATCGCCTAGCACTGACTATCACCCTACCTGTATTGGGGATATTTTCCCCTACCCCCTCTTTCAGACCAGTGAATTTTCGTAAAATATGCCTAAAGTCTGGGCCCCCATGCATATTCCGTGCAAAAGGACGCCCCATAAATCTCATGCAAATACTTAGAGAATCAACCCAGGATCATAATGAGCAGTGCACAAATATGTGCCATCCATCTACTTTTTTCGCTATTTGTGAACAAAGATAACCCCTGCAAAGTCGACAGTTTAGAGCGTCACCGGCTAAGAATGACGATCGATCCGGGATCCGTATATAATCCCGGTTTTTACCAGTCTAAAAATAGAAAATAAGTATTTTTCACATGTTTGAGGCATAATTGATCCGATTTGGTGAAAGATGTCGGCAAATTATTGAAAGAGGATAATTTACAGCCCAATTTCATGCCCTACCCCTTAATATTGAAATTTTTGGCCCACCTCAAAAGTACGAAACTGTGAATGGAACCTTAAAGCAATACTTTTTGCACTAGTTTCTGGCAATTTTCGTCTAAAACTATTCTCTAACATAATTCCAATTAAATTCAGGCAAAGAAAGTGGATTTGCATTAAAACTGGCCTTTCAGGAGGAGTCAGGGCGAGTCATATGGTTTCGAGGCATTTTAGGTCGATTTTTGAGGAATGGAGCCCCAACTAACCGCATCCAGCTTTACTCACTCTGTAGTCGTGCGAGTGACCAACAGATCACGAAACAGTTATGTCCATATATTGGGCCACCTGACCAAAGGCAACTGAGACCTTGAAATGGAAATTTAAAAAATCGGTTTTTGCTTTAAAGCAATACTTTTTGCACTAGTTTCTGGCAATTTTCGTCTAAAACTATTCTCTAACATAATTCCAATTAAATTCAGGCAAAGAAAGTGGATTTGCATTAAAACTGGCCTTTCAGGAGGAGTCAGGGCGAGTCATATGGTTTCGAGGCATTTTAGGTCGATTTTTGAGGAATGGAGCCCCAACTAACCGCATCCAGCTTTACTCACTCTGTAGTCGTGCGAGTGACCAACAGATCACGAAACAGTTATGTCCATATATTGGGCCACCTTACTAAAGGCAACTGAGACCTTGAAATGGAAATTTAAAAAATCGGTTTTTGCTTTAAGGTAGCAATCCACAGTTTTTAGAGCATTTTTCAGTTAATTTAGCTAGATCCGCCAAAACTGATAATGGCTCTGTCCAATCTGGTGAACAATCCGATTTCTCCCATAAAATCATTAAATCAAATGTCTAACAACAAAATAACATCATTTAAATCGCCTAGCACTGACTATCACCCTACCTGTATTGGGGATATTTTCCCCTACCCCCTCTTTCAGACCAGTGAATTTTCGTAAAATATGCCTAAAGTCTGGGCCCCCATGCATATTCCGTGCAAAAGGACGCCCCATAAATCTCATGCAAATACTTAGAGAATCAACCCAGGATCATAATGAGCAGTGCACAAATATGTGCCATCCATCTACTTTTTTCGCTATTTGTGAACAAAGATAACCCCTGCAAAGTCGACAGTTTAGAGCGTCACCGGCTAAGAATGACGATCGATCCGGGATCCGTATATAATCCCGGTTTTTACCAGTCTAAAAATAGAAAATAAGTATTTTTCACATGTTTGAGGCATAATTGATCCGATTTGGTGAAAGATGTCGGCAAATTATTGAAAGAGGATAATTTACAGCCCAATTTCATGCCCTACCCCTTAATATTGAAATTTTTGGCCCACCTCAAAAGTACGAAACTGTGAATGGAACCTTAAAGCAATACTTTTTGCACTAGTTTCTGGCAATTTTCGTCTAAAACTATTCTCTAACATAATTCCAATTAAATTCAGGCAAAGAAAGTGGATTTGCATTAAAACTGGCCTTTCAGGAGGAGTCAGGGCGAGTCATATGGTTTCGAGGCATTTTAGGTCGATTTTTGAGGAATGGAGCCCCAACTAACCGCATCCAGCTTTACTCACTCTGTAGTCGTGCGAGTGACCAACAGATCACGAAACAGTTATGTCCATATATTGGGCCACCTGACCAAAGGCAACTGAGACCTTGAAATGGAAATTTAAAAAATCGGTTTTTGCTTTAAGGTAGCAATCCACAGTTTTTAGAGCATTTTTCAGTTAATTTAGCTAGATCCGCCAAAACTGATAATGGCTCTGTCCAATCTGGTGAACAATCCGATTTCTCCCATAAAATCATTAAATCAAATGTCTAACAACAAAATAACATCATTTAAATCGCCTAGCACTGACTATCACCCTACCTGTATTGGGGATATTTTCCCCTACCCCCTCTTTCAGACCAGTGAATTTTCGTAAAATATGCCTAAAGTCTGGGCCCCCATGCATATTCCGTGCAAAAGGACGCCCCATAAATCTCATGCAAATACTTAGAGAATCAACCCAGGATCATAATGAGCAGTGCACAAATATGTGCCATCCATCTACTTTTTTCGCTATTTGTGAACAAAGATAACCCCTGCAAAGTCGACAGTTTAGAGCGTCACCGGCTAAGAATGACGATCGATCCGGGATCCGTATATAATCCCGGTTTTTACCAGTCTAAAAATAGAAAATAAGTATTTTTCACATGTTTGAGGCATAATTGATCCGATTTGGTGAAAGATGTCGGCAAATTATTGAAAGAGGATAATTTACAGCCCAATTTCATGCCCTACCCCTTAATATTGAAATTTTTGGCCCACCTCAAAAGTACGAAACTGTGAATGGAACCTTAAAGCAATACTTTTTGCACTAGTTTCTGGCAATTTTCGTCTAAAACTATTCTCTAACATAATTCCAATTAAATTCAGGCAAAGAAAGTGGATTTGCATTAAAACTGGCCTTTCAGGAGGAGTCAGGGCGAGTCATATGGTTTCGAGGCATTTTAGGTCGATTTTTGAGGAATGGAGCCCCAACTAACCGCATCCAGCTTTACTCACTCTGTAGTCGTGCGAGTGACCAACAGATCACGAAACAGTTATGTCCATATATTGGGCCACCTGACCAAAGGCAACTGAGACCTTGAAATGGAAATTTAAAAAATCGGTTTTTGCTTTAAAGCAATACTTTTTGCACTAGTTTCTGGCAATTTTCGTCTAAAACTATTCTCTAACATAATTCCAATTAAATTCAGGCAAAGAAAGTGGATTTGCATTAAAACTGGCCTTTCAGGAGGAGTCAGGGCGAGTCATATGGTTTCGAGGCATTTTAGGTCGATTTTTGAGGAATGGAGCCCCAACTAACCGCATCCAGCTTTACTCACTCTGTAGTCGTGCGAGTGACCAACAGATCACGAAACAGTTATGTCCATATATTGGGCCACCTTACTAAAGGCAACTGAGACCTTGAAATGGAAATTTAAAAAATCGGTTTTTGCTTTAAGGTAGCAATCCACAGTTTTTAGAGCATTTTTCAGTTAATTTAGCTAGATCCGCCAAAACTGATAATGGCTCTGTCCAATCTGGTGAACAATCCGATTTCTCCCATAAAATCATTAAATCAAATGTCTAACAACAAAATAACATCATTTAAATCGCCTAGCACTGACTATCACCCTACCTGTATTGGGGATATTTTCCCCTACCCCCTCTTTCAGACCAGTGAATTTTCGTAAAATATGCCTAAAGTCTGGGCCCCCATGCATATTCCGTGCAAAAGGACGCCCCATAAATCTCATGCAAATACTTAGAGAATCAACCCAGGATCATAATGAGCAGTGCACAAATATGTGCCATCCATCTACTTTTTTCGCTATTTGTGAACAAAGATAACCCCTGCAAAGTCGACAGTTTAGAGCGTCACCGGCTAAGAATGACGATCGATCCGGGATCCGTATATAATCCCGGTTTTTACCAGTCTAAAAATAGAAAATAAGTATTTTTCACATGTTTGAGGCATAATTGATCCGATTTGGTGAAAGATGTCGGCAAATTATTGAAAGAGGATAATTTACAGCCCAATTTCATGCCCTACCCCTTAATATTGAAATTTTTGGCCCACCTCAAAAGTACGAAACTGTGAATGGAACCTTAAAGCAATACTTTTTGCACTAGTTTCTGGCAATTTTCGTCTAAAACTATTCTCTAACATAATTCCAATTAAATTCAGGCAAAGAAAGTGGATTTGCATTAAAACTGGCCTTTCAGGAGGAGTCAGGGCGAGTCATATGGTTTCGAGGCATTTTAGGTCGATTTTTGAGGAATGGAGCCCCAACTAACCGCATCCAGCTTTACTCACTCTGTAGTCGTGCGAGTGACCAACAGATCACGAAACAGTTATGTCCATATATTGGGCCACCTGACCAAAGGCAACTGAGACCTTGAAATGGAAATTTAAAAAATCGGTTTTTGCTTTAAGGTAGCAATCCACAGTTTTTAGAGCATTTTTCAGTTAATTTAGCTAGATCCGCCAAAACTGATAATGGCTCTGTCCAATCTGGTGAACAATCCGATTTCTCCCATAAAATCATTAAATCAAATGTCTAACAACAAAATAACATCATTTAAATCGCCTAGCACTGACTATCACCCTACCTGTATTGGGGATATTTTCCCCTACCCCCTCTTTCAGACCAGTGAATTTTCGTAAAATATGCCTAAAGTCTGGGCCCCCATGCATATTCCGTGCAAAAGGACGCCCCATAAATCTCATGCAAATACTTAGAGAATCAACCCAGGATCATAATGAGCAGTGCACAAATATGTGCCATCCATCTACTTTTTTCGCTATTTGTGAACAAAGATAACCCCTGCAAAGTCGACAGTTTAGAGCGTCACCGGCTAAGAATGACGATCGATCCGGGATCCGTATATAATCCCGGTTTTTACCAGTCTAAAAATAGAAAATAAGTATTTTTCACATGTTTGAGGCATAATTGATCCGATTTGGTGAAAGATGTCGGCAAATTATTGAAAGAGGATAATTTACAGCCCAATTTCATGCCCTACCCCTTAATATTGAAATTTTTGGCCCACCTCAAAAGTACGAAACTGTGAATGGAACCTTAAAGCAATACTTTTTGCACTAGTTTCTGGCAATTTTCGTCTAAAACTATTCTCTAACATAATTCCAATTAAATTCAGGCAAAGAAAGTGGATTTGCATTAAAACTGGCCTTTCAGGAGGAGTCAGGGCGAGTCATATGGTTTCGAGGCATTTTAGGTCGATTTTTGAGGAATGGAGCCCCAACTAACCGCATCCAGCTTTACTCACTCTGTAGTCGTGCGAGTGACCAACAGATCACGAAACAGTTATGTCCATATATTGGGCCACCTGACCAAAGGCAACTGAGACCTTGAAATGGAAATTTAAAAAATCGGTTTTTGCTTTAAGGTAGCAATCCACAGTTTTTAGAGCATTTTTCAGTTAATTTAGCTAGATCCGCCAAAACTGATAATGGCTCTGTCCAATCTGGTGAACAATCCGATTTCTCCCATAAAATCATTAAATCAAATGTCTAACAACAAAATAACATCATTTAAATCGCCTAGCACTGACTATCACCCTACCTGTATTGGGGATATTTTCCCCTACCCCCTCTTTCAGACCAGTGAATTTTCGTAAAATATGCCTAAAGTCTGGGCCCCCATGCATATTCCGTGCAAAAGGACGCCCCATAAATCTCATGCAAATACTTAGAGAATCAACCCAGGATCATAATGAGCAGTGCACAAATATGTGCCATCCATCTACTTTTTTCGCTATTTGTGAACAAAGATAACCCCTGCAAAGTCGACAGTTTAGAGCGTCACCGGCTAAGAATGACGATCGATCCGGGATCCGTATATAATCCCGGTTTTTACCAGTCTAAAAATAGAAAATAAGTATTTTTCACATGTTTGAGGCATAATTGATCCGATTTGGTGAAAGATGTCGGCAAATTATTGAAAGAGGATAATTTACAGCCCAATTTCATGCCCTACCCCTTAATATTGAAATTTTTGGCCCACCTCAAAAGTACGAAACTGTGAATGGAACCTTAAAGCAATACTTTTTGCACTAGTTTCTGGCAATTTTCGTCTAAAACTATTCTCTAACATAATTCCAATTAAATTCAGGCAAAGAAAGTGGATTTGCATTAAAACTGGCCTTTCAGGAGGAGTCAGGGCGAGTCATATGGTTTCGAGGCATTTTAGGTCGATTTTTGAGGAATGGAGCCCCAACTAACCGCATCCAGCTTTACTCACTCTGTAGTCGTGCGAGTGACCAACAGATCACGAAACAGTTATGTCCATATATTGGGCCACCTGACCAAAGGCAACTGAGACCTTGAAATGGAAATTTAAAAAATCGGTTTTTGCTTTAAAGCAATACTTTTTGCACTAGTTTCTGGCAATTTTCGTCTAAAACTATTCTCTAACATAATTCCAATTAAATTCAGGCAAAGAAAGTGGATTTGCATTAAAACTGGCCTTTCAGGAGGAGTCAGGGCGAGTCATATGGTTTCGAGGCATTTTAGGTCGATTTTTGAGGAATGGAGCCCCAACTAACCGCATCCAGCTTTACTCACTCTGTAGTCGTGCGAGTGACCAACAGATCACGAAACAGTTATGTCCATATATTGGGCCACCTTACCAAAGGCAACTGAGACCTTGAAATGGAAATTTAAAAAATCGGTTTTTGCTTTAAGGTAGCAATCCACAGTTTTTAGAGCATTTTTCAGTTAATTTAGCTAGATCCGCCAAAACTGATAATGGCTCTGTCCAATCTGGTGAACAATCCGATTTCTCCCATAAAATCATTAAATCAAATGTCTAACAACAAAATAACATCATTTAAATCGCCTAGCACTGACTATCACCCTACCTGTATTGGGGATATTTTCCCCTACCCCCTCTTTCAGACCAGTGAATTTTCGTAAAATATGCCTAAAGTCTGGGCCCCCATGCATATTCCGTGCAAAAGGACGCCCCATAAATCTCATGCAAATACTTAGAGAATCAACCCAGGATCATAATGAGCAGTGCACAAATATGTGCCATCCATCTACTTTTTTCGCTATTTGTGAACAAAGATAACCCCTGCAAAGTCGACAGTTTAGAGCGTCACCGGCTAAGAATGACGATCGATCCGGGATCCGTATATAATCCCGGTTTTTACCAGTCTAAAAATAGAAAATAAGTATTTTTCACATGTTTGAGGCATAATTGATCCGATTTGGTGAAAGATGTCGGCAAATTATTGAAAGAGGATAATTTACAGCCCAATTTCATGCCCTACCCCTTAATATTGAAATTTTTGGCCCACCTCAAAAGTACGAAACTGTGAATGGAACCTTAAAGCAATACTTTTTGCACTAGTTTCTGGCAATTTTCGTCTAAAACTATTCTCTAACATAATTCCAATTAAATTCAGGCAAAGAAAGTGGATTTGCATTAAAACTGGCCTTTCAGGAGGAGTCAGGGCGAGTCATATGGTTTCGAGGCATTTTAGGTCGATTTTTGAGGAATGGAGCCCCAACTAACCGCATCCAGCTTTACTCACTCTGTAGTCGTGCGAGTGACCAACAGATCACGAAACAGTTATGTCCATATATTGGGCCACCTGACCAAAGGCAACTGAGACCTTGAAATGGAAATTTAAAAAATCGGTTTTTGCTTTAAAGCAATACTTTTTGCACTAGTTTCTGGCAATTTTCGTCTAAAACTATTCTCTAACATAATTCCAATTAAATTCAGGCAAAGAAAGTGGATTTGCATTAAAACTGGCCTTTCAGGAGGAGTCAGGGCGAGTCATATGGTTTCGAGGCATTTTAGGTCGATTTTTGAGGAATGGAGCCCCAACTAACCGCATCCAGCTTTACTCACTCTGTAGTCGTGCGAGTGACCAACAGATCACGAAACAGTTATGTCCATATATTGGGCCACCTTACCAAAGGCAACTGAGACCTTGAAATGGAAATTTAAAAAATCGGTTTTTGCTTTAAGGTAGCAATCCACAGTTTTTAGAGCATTTTTCAGTTAATTTAGCTAGATCCGCCAAAACTGATAATGGCTCTGTCCAATCTGGTGAACAATCCGATTTCTCCCATAAAATCATTAAATCAAATGTCTAACAACAAAATAACATCATTTAAATCGCCTAGCACTGACTATCACCCTACCTGTATTGGGGATATTTTCCCCTACCCCCTCTTTCAGACCAGTGAATTTTCGTAAAATATGCCTAAAGTCTGGGCCCCCATGCATATTCCGTGCAAAAGGACGCCCCATAAATCTCATGCAAATACTTAGAGAATCAACCCAGGATCATAATGAGCAGTGCACAAATATGTGCCATCCATCTACTTTTTTCGCTATTTGTGAACAAAGATAACCCCTGCAAAGTCGACAGTTTAGAGCGTCACCGGCTAAGAATGACGATCGATCCGGGATCCGTATATAATCCCGGTTTTTACCAGTCTAAAAATAGAAAATAAGTATTTTTCACATGTTTGAGGCATAATTGATCCGATTTGGTGAAAGATGTCGGCAAATTATTGAAAGAGGATAATTTACAGCCCAATTTCATGCCCTACCCCTTAATATTGAAATTTTTGGCCCACCTCAAAAGTACGAAACTGTGAATGGAACCTTAAAGCAATACTTTTTGCACTAGTTTCTGGCAATTTTCGTCTAAAACTATTCTCTAACATAATTCCAATTAAATTCAGGCAAAGAAAGTGGATTTGCATTAAAACTGGCCTTTCAGGAGGAGTCAGGGCGAGTCATATGGTTTCGAGGCATTTTAGGTCGATTTTTGAGGAATGGAGCCCCAACTAACCGCATCCAGCTTTACTCACTCTGTAGTCGTGCGAGTGACCAACAGATCACGAAACAGTTATGTCCATATATTGGGCCACCTTACCAAAGGCAACTGAGACCTTGAAATGGAAATTTAAAAAATCGGTTTTTGCTTTAAGGTAGCAATCCACAGTTTTTAGAGCATTTTTCAGTTAATTTAGCTAGATCCGCCAAAACTGATAATGGCTCTGTCCAATCTGGTGAACAATCCGATTTCTCCCATAAAATCATTAAATCAAATGTCTAACAACAAAATAACATCATTTAAATCGCCTAGCACTGACTATCACCCTACCTGTATTGGGGATATTTTCCCCTACCCCCTCTTTCAGACCAGTGAATTTTCGTAAAATATGCCTAAAGTCTGGGCCCCCATGCATATTCCGTGCAAAAGGACGCCCCATAAATCTCATGCAAATACTTAGAGAATCAACCCAGGATCATAATGAGCAGTGCACAAATATGTGCCATCCATCTACTTTTTTCGCTATTTGTGAACAAAGATAACCCCTGCAAAGTCGACAGTTTAGAGCGTCACCGGCTAAGAATGACGATCGATCCGGGATCCGTATATAATCCCGGTTTTTACCAGTCTAAAAATAGAAAATAAGTATTTTTCACATGTTTGAGGCATAATTGATCCGATTTGGTGAAAGATGTCGGCAAATTATTGAAAGAGGATAATTTACAGCCCAATTTCATGCCCTACCCCTTAATATTGAAATTTTTGGCCCACCTCAAAAGTACGAAACTGTGAATGGAACCTTAAAGCAATACTTTTTGCACTAGTTTCTGGCAATTTTCGTCTAAAACTATTCTCTAACATAATTCCAATTAAATTCAGGCAAAGAAAGTGGATTTGCATTAAAACTGGCCTTTCAGGAGGAGTCAGGGCGAGTCATATGGTTTCGAGGCATTTTAGGTCGATTTTTGAGGAATGGAGCCCCAACTAACCGCATCCAGCTTTACTCACTCTGTAGTCGTGCGAGTGACCAACAGATCACGAAACAGTTATGTCCATATATTGGGCCACCTGACCAAAGGCAACTGAGACCTTGAAATGGAAATTTAAAAAATCGGTTTTTGCTTTAAAGCAATACTTTTTGCACTAGTTTCTGGCAATTTTCGTCTAAAACTATTCTCTAACATAATTCCAATTAAATTCAGGCAAAGAAAGTGGATTTGCATTAAAACTGGCCTTTCAGGAGGAGTCAGGGCGAGTCATATGGTTTCGAGGCATTTTAGGTCGATTTTTGAGGAATGGAGCCCCAACTAACCGCATCCAGCTTTACTCACTCTGTAGTCGTGCGAGTGACCAACAGATCACGAAACAGTTATGTCCATATATTGGGCCACCTTACCAAAGGCAACTGAGACCTTGAAATGGAAATTTAAAAAATCGGTTTTTGCTTTAAGGTAGCAATCCACAGTTTTTAGAGCATTTTTCAGTTAATTTAGCTAGATCCGCCAAAACTGATAATGGCTCTGTCCAATCTGGTGAACAATCCGATTTCTCCCATAAAATCATTAAATCAAATGTCTAACAACAAAATAACATCATTTAAATCGCCTAGCACTGACTATCACCCTACCTGTATTGGGGATATTTTCCCCTACCCCCTCTTTCAGACCAGTGAATTTTCGTAAAATATGCCTAAAGTCTGGGCCCCCATGCATATTCCGTGCAAAAGGACGCCCCATAAATCTCATGCAAATACTTAGAGAATCAACCCAGGATCATAATGAGCAGTGCACAAATATGTGCCATCCATCTACTTTTTTCGCTATTTGTGAACAAAGATAACCCCTGCAAAGTCGACAGTTTAGAGCGTCACCGGCTAAGAATGACGATCGATCCGGGATCCGTATATAATCCCGGTTTTTACCAGTCTAAAAATAGAAAATAAGTATTTTTCACATGTTTGAGGCATAATTGATCCGATTTGGTGAAAGATGTCGGCAAATTATTGAAAGAGGATAATTTACAGCCCAATTTCATGCCCTACCCCTTAATATTGAAATTTTTGGCCCACCTCAAAAGTACGAAACTGTGAATGGAACCTTAAAGCAATACTTTTTGCACTAGTTTCTGGCAATTTTCGTCTAAAACTATTCTCTAACATAATTCCAATTAAATTCAGGCAAAGAAAGTGGATTTGCATTAAAACTGGCCTTTCAGGAGGAGTCAGGGCGAGTCATATGGTTTCGAGGCATTTTAGGTCGATTTTTGAGGAATGGAGCCCCAACTAACCGCATCCAGCTTTACTCACTCTGTAGTCGTGCGAGTGACCAACAGATCACGAAACAGTTATGTCCATATATTGGGCCACCTGACCAAAGGCAACTGAGACCTTGAAATGGAAATTTAAAAAATCGGTTTTTGCTTTAAGGTAGCAATCCACAGTTTTTAGAGCATTTTTCAGTTAATTTAGCTAGATCCGCCAAAACTGATAATGGCTCTGTCCAATCTGGTGAACAATCCGATTTCTCCCATAAAATCATTAAATCAAATGTCTAACAACAAAATAACATCATTTAAATCGCCTAGCACTGACTATCACCCTACCTGTATTGGGGATATTTTCCCCTACCCCCTCTTTCAGACCAGTGAATTTTCGTAAAATATGCCTAAAGTCTGGGCCCCCATGCATATTCCGTGCAAAAGGACGCCCCATAAATCTCATGCAAATACTTAGAGAATCAACCCAGGATCATAATGAGCAGTGCACAAATATGTGCCATCCATCTACTTTTTTCGCTATTTGTGAACAAAGATAACCCCTGCAAAGTCGACAGTTTAGAGCGTCACCGGCTAAGAATGACGATCGATCCGGGATCCGTATATAATCCCGGTTTTTACCAGTCTAAAAATAGAAAATAAGTATTTTTCACATGTTTGAGGCATAATTGATCCGATTTGGTGAAAGATGTCGGCAAATTATTGAAAGAGGATAATTTACAGCCCAATTTCATGCCCTACCCCTTAATATTGAAATTTTTGGCCCACCTCAAAAGTACGAAACTGTGAATGGAACCTTAAAGCAATACTTTTTGCACTAGTTTCTGGCAATTTTCGTCTAAAACTATTCTCTAACATAATTCCAATTAAATTCAGGCAAAGAAAGTGGATTTGCATTAAAACTGGCCTTTCAGGAGGAGTCAGGGCGAGTCATATGGTTTCGAGGCATTTTAGGTCGATTTTTGAGGAATGGAGCCCCAACTAACCGCATCCAGCTTTACTCACTCTGTAGTCGTGCGAGTGACCAACAGATCACGAAACAGTTATGTCCATATATTGGGCCACCTGACCAAAGGCAACTGAGACCTTGAAATGGAAATTTAAAAAATCGGTTTTTGCTTTAAGGTAGCAATCCACAGTTTTTAGAGCATTTTTCAGTTAATTTAGCTAGATCCGCCAAAACTGATAATGGCTCTGTCCAATCTGGTGAACAATCCGATTTCTCCCATAAAATCATTAAATCAAATGTCTAACAACAAAATAACATCATTTAAATCGCCTAGCACTGACTATCACCCTACCTGTATTGGGGATATTTTCCCCTACCCCCTCTTTCAGACCAGTGAATTTTCGTAAAATATGCCTAAAGTCTGGGCCCCCATGCATATTCCGTGCAAAAGGACGCCCCATAAATCTCATGCAAATACTTAGAGAATCAACCCAGGATCATAATGAGCAGTGCACAAATATGTGCCATCCATCTACTTTTTTCGCTATTTGTGAACAAAGATAACCCCTGCAAAGTCGACAGTTTAGAGCGTCACCGGCTAAGAATGACGATCGATCCGGGATCCGTATATAATCCCGGTTTTTACCAGTCTAAAAATAGAAAATAAGTATTTTTCACATGTTTGAGGCATAATTGATCCGATTTGGTGAAAGATGTCGGCAAATTATTGAAAGAGGATAATTTACAGCCCAATTTCATGCCCTACCCCTTAATATTGAAATTTTTGGCCCACCTCAAAAGTACGAAACTGTGAATGGAACCTTAAAGCAATACTTTTTGCACTAGTTTCTGGCAATTTTCGTCTAAAACTATTCTCTAACATAATTCCAATTAAATTCAGGCAAAGAAAGTGGATTTGCATTAAAACTGGCCTTTCAGGAGGAGTCAGGGCGAGTCATATGGTTTCGAGGCATTTTAGGTCGATTTTTGAGGAATGGAGCCCCAACTAACCGCATCCAGCTTTACTCACTCTGTAGTCGTGCGAGTGACCAACAGATCACGAAACAGTTATGTCCATATATTGGGCCACCTGACCAAAGGCAACTGAGACCTTGAAATGGAAATTTAAAAAATCGGTTTTTGCTTTAAGGTAGCAATCCACAGTTTTTAGAGCATTTTTCAGTTAATTTAGCTAGATCCGCCAAAACTGATAATGGCTCTGTCCAATCTGGTGAACAATCCGATTTCTCCCATAAAATCATTAAATCAAATGTCTAACAACAAAATAACATCATTTAAATCGCCTAGCACTGACTATCACCCTACCTGTATTGGGGATATTTTCCCCTACCCCCTCTTTCAGACCAGTGAATTTTCGTAAAATATGCCTAAAGTCTGGGCCCCCATGCATATTCCGTGCAAAAGGACGCCCCATAAATCTCATGCAAATACTTAGAGAATCAACCCAGGATCATAATGAGCAGTGCACAAATATGTGCCATCCATCTACTTTTTTCGCTATTTGTGAACAAAGATAACCCCTGCAAAGTCGACAGTTTAGAGCGTCACCGGCTAAGAATGACGATCGATCCGGGATCCGTATATAATCCCGGTTTTTACCAGTCTAAAAATAGAAAATAAGTATTTTTCACATGTTTGAGGCATAATTGATCCGATTTGGTGAAAGATGTCGGCAAATTATTGAAAGAGGATAATTTACAGCCCAATTTCATGCCCTACCCCTTAATATTGAAATTTTTGGCCCACCTCAAAAGTACGAAACTGTGAATGGAACCTTAAAGCAATACTTTTTGCACTAGTTTCTGGCAATTTTCGTCTAAAACTATTCTCTAACATAATTCCAATTAAATTCAGGCAAAGAAAGTGGATTTGCATTAAAACTGGCCTTTCAGGAGGAGTCAGGGCGAGTCATATGGTTTCGAGGCATTTTAGGTCGATTTTTGAGGAATGGAGCCCCAACTAACCGCATCCAGCTTTACTCACTCTGTAGTCGTGCGAGTGACCAACAGATCACGAAACAGTTATGTCCA
Organism: Rugalucina vietnamica; assembly: GCA_964017185.1. Classification (NCBI taxonomy): domain Eukaryota; kingdom Metazoa; phylum Mollusca; class Bivalvia; order Lucinida; family Lucinidae; genus Rugalucina; species Rugalucina vietnamica. The sequence continues at coordinate 51,780,789 of OZ024880.1, read as the reverse complement.
TATATTGGGCCACCTGACCAAAGGCAACTGAGACCTTGAAATGGAAATTTAAAAAATCGGTTTTTGCTTTAAAGCAATACTTTTTGCACTAGTTTCTGGCAATTTTCGTCTAAAACTATTCTCTAACATAATTCCAATTAAATTCAGGCAAAGAAAGTGGATTTGCATTAAAACTGGCCTTTCAGGAGGAGTCAGGGCGAGTCATATGGTTTCGAGGCATTTTAGGTCGATTTTTGAGGAATGGAGCCCCAACTAACCGCATCCAGCTTTACTCACTCTGTAGTCGTGCGAGTGACCAACAGATCACGAAACAGTTATGTCCATATATTGGGCCACCTTACCAAAGGCAACTGAGACCTTGAAATGGAAATTTAAAAAATCGGTTTTTGCTTTAAGGTAGCAATCCACAGTTTTTAGAGCATTTTTCAGTTAATTTAGCTAGATCCGCCAAAACTGATAATGGCTCTGTCCAATCTGGTGAACAATCCGATTTCTCCCATAAAATCATTAAATCAAATGTCTAACAACAAAATAACATCATTTAAATCGCCTAGCACTGACTATCACCCTACCTGTATTGGGGATATTTTCCCCTACCCCCTCTTTCAGACCAGTGAATTTTCGTAAAATATGCCTAAAGTCTGGGCCCCCATGCATATTCCGTGCAAAAGGACGCCCCATAAATCTCATGCAAATACTTAGAGAATCAACCCAGGATCATAATGAGCAGTGCACAAATATGTGCCATCCATCTACTTTTTTCGCTATTTGTGAACAAAGATAACCCCTGCAAAGTCGACAGTTTAGAGCGTCACCGGCTAAGAATGACGATCGATCCGGGATCCGTATATAATCCCGGTTTTTACCAGTCTAAAAATAGAAAATAAGTATTTTTCACATGTTTGAGGCATAATTGATCCGATTTGGTGAAAGATGTCGGCAAATTATTGAAAGAGGATAATTTACAGCCCAATTTCATGCCCTACCCCTTAATATTGAAATTTTTGGCCCACCTCAAAAGTACGAAACTGTGAATGGAACCTTAAAGCAATACTTTTTGCACTAGTTTCTGGCAATTTTCGTCTAAAACTATTCTCTAACATAATTCCAATTAAATTCAGGCAAAGAAAGTGGATTTGCATTAAAACTGGCCTTTCAGGAGGAGTCAGGGCGAGTCATATGGTTTCGAGGCATTTTAGGTCGATTTTTGAGGAATGGAGCCCCAACTAACCGCATCCAGCTTTACTCACTCTGTAGTCGTGCGAGTGACCAACAGATCACGAAACAGTTATGTCCATATATTGGGCCACCTGACCAAAGGCAACTGAGACCTTGAAATGGAAATTTAAAAAATCGGTTTTTGCTTTAAGGTAGCAATCCACAGTTTTTAGAGCATTTTTCAGTTAATTTAGCTAGATCCGCCAAAACTGATAATGGCTCTGTCCAATCTGGTGAACAATCCGATTTCTCCCATAAAATCATTAAATCAAATGTCTAACAACAAAATAACATCATTTAAATCGCCTAGCACTGACTATCACCCTACCTGTATTGGGGATATTTTCCCCTACCCCCTCTTTCAGACCAGTGAATTTTCGTAAAATATGCCTAAAGTCTGGGCCCCCATGCATATTCCGTGCAAAAGGACGCCCCATAAATCTCATGCAAATACTTAGAGAATCAACCCAGGATCATAATGAGCAGTGCACAAATATGTGCCATCCATCTACTTTTTTCGCTATTTGTGAACAAAGATAACCCCTGCAAAGTCGACAGTTTAGAGCGTCACCGGCTAAGAATGACGATCGATCCGGGATCCGTATATAATCCCGGTTTTTACCAGTCTAAAAATAGAAAATAAGTATTTTTCACATGTTTGAGGCATAATTGATCCGATTTGGTGAAAGATGTCGGCAAATTATTGAAAGAGGATAATTTACAGCCCAATTTCATGCCCTACCCCTTAATATTGAAATTTTTGGCCCACCTCAAAAGTACGAAACTGTGAATGGAACCTTAAAGCAATACTTTTTGCACTAGTTTCTGGCAATTTTCGTCTAAAACTATTCTCTAACATAATTCCAATTAAATTCAGGCAAAGAAAGTGGATTTGCATTAAAACTGGCCTTTCAGGAGGAGTCAGGGCGAGTCATATGGTTTCGAGGCATTTTAGGTCGATTTTTGAGGAATGGAGCCCCAACTAACCGCATCCAGCTTTACTCACTCTGTAGTCGTGCGAGTGACCAACAGATCACGAAACAGTTATGTCCATATATTGGGCCACCTGACCAAAGGCAACTGAGACCTTGAAATGGAAATTTAAAAAATCGGTTTTTGCTTTAAGGTAGCAATCCACAGTTTTTAGAGCATTTTTCAGTTAATTTAGCTAGATCCGCCAAAACTGATAATGGCTCTGTCCAATCTGGTGAACAATCCGATTTCTCCCATAAAATCATTAAATCAAATGTCTAACAACAAAATAACATCATTTAAATCGCCTAGCACTGACTATCACCCTACCTGTATTGGGGATATTTTCCCCTACCCCCTCTTTCAGACCAGTGAATTTTCGTAAAATATGCCTAAAGTCTGGGCCCCCATGCATATTCCGTGCAAAAGGACGCCCCATAAATCTCATGCAAATACTTAGAGAATCAACCCAGGATCATAATGAGCAGTGCACAAATATGTGCCATCCATCTACTTTTTTCGCTATTTGTGAACAAAGATAACCCCTGCAAAGTCGACAGTTTAGAGCGTCACCGGCTAAGAATGACGATCGATCCGGGATCCGTATATAATCCCGGTTTTTACCAGTCTAAAAATAGAAAATAAGTATTTTTCACATGTTTGAGGCATAATTGATCCGATTTGGTGAAAGATGTCGGCAAATTATTGAAAGAGGATAATTTACAGCCCAATTTCATGCCCTACCCCTTAATATTGAAATTTTTGGCCCACCTCAAAAGTACGAAACTGTGAATGGAACCTTAAAGCAATACTTTTTGCACTAGTTTCTGGCAATTTTCGTCTAAAACTATTCTCTAACATAATTCCAATTAAATTCAGGCAAAGAAAGTGGATTTGCATTAAAACTGGCCTTTCAGGAGGAGTCAGGGCGAGTCATATGGTTTCGAGGCATTTTAGGTCGATTTTTGAGGAATGGAGCCCCAACTAACCGCATCCAGCTTTACTCACTCTGTAGTCGTGCGAGTGACCAACAGATCACGAAACAGTTATGTCCATATATTGGGCCACCTGACCAAAGGCAACTGAGACCTTGAAATGGAAATTTAAAAAATCGGTTTTTGCTTTAAGGTAGCAATCCACAGTTTTTAGAGCATTTTTCAGTTAATTTAGCTAGATCCGCCAAAACTGATAATGGCTCTGTCCAATCTGGTGAACAATCCGATTTCTCCCATAAAATCATTAAATCAAATGTCTAACAACAAAATAACATCATTTAAATCGCCTAGCACTGACTATCACCCTACCTGTATTGGGGATATTTTCCCCTACCCCCTCTTTCAGACCAGTGAATTTTCGTAAAATATGCCTAAAGTCTGGGCCCCCATGCATATTCCGTGCAAAAGGACGCCCCATAAATCTCATGCAAATACTTAGAGAATCAACCCAGGATCATAATGAGCAGTGCACAAATATGTGCCATCCATCTACTTTTTTCGCTATTTGTGAACAAAGATAACCCCTGCAAAGTCGACAGTTTAGAGCGTCACCGGCTAAGAATGACGATCGATCCGGGATCCGTATATAATCCCGGTTTTTACCAGTCTAAAAATAGAAAATAAGTATTTTTCACATGTTTGAGGCATAATTGATCCGATTTGGTGAAAGATGTCGGCAAATTATTGAAAGAGGATAATTTACAGCCCAATTTCATGCCCTACCCCTTAATATTGAAATTTTTGGCCCACCTCAAAAGTACGAAACTGTGAATGGAACCTTAAAGCAATACTTTTTGCACTAGTTTCTGGCAATTTTCGTCTAAAACTATTCTCTAACATAATTCCAATTAAATTCAGGCAAAGAAAGTGGATTTGCATTAAAACTGGCCTTTCAGGAGGAGTCAGGGCGAGTCATATGGTTTCGAGGCATTTTAGGTCGATTTTTGAGGAATGGAGCCCCAACTAACCGCATCCAGCTTTACTCACTCTGTAGTCGTGCGAGTGACCAACAGATCACGAAACAGTTATGTCCATATATTGGGCCACCTGACCAAAGGCAACTGAGACCTTGAAATGGAAATTTAAAAAATCGGTTTTTGCTTTAAAGCAATACTTTTTGCACTAGTTTCTGGCAATTTTCGTCTAAAACTATTCTCTAACATAATTCCAATTAAATTCAGGCAAAGAAAGTGGATTTGCATTAAAACTGGCCTTTCAGGAGGAGTCAGGGCGAGTCATATGGTTTCGAGGCATTTTAGGTCGATTTTTGAGGAATGGAGCCCCAACTAACCGCATCCAGCTTTACTCACTCTGTAGTCGTGCGAGTGACCAACAGATCACGAAACAGTTATGTCCATATATTGGGCCACCTTACCAAAGGCAACTGAGACCTTGAAATGGAAATTTAAAAAATCGGTTTTTGCTTTAAGGTAGCAATCCACAGTTTTTAGAGCATTTTTCAGTTAATTTAGCTAGATCCGCCAAAACTGATAATGGCTCTGTCCAATCTGGTGAACAATCCGATTTCTCCCATAAAATCATTAAATCAAATGTCTAACAACAAAATAACATCATTTAAATCGCCTAGCACTGACTATCACCCTACCTGTATTGGGGATATTTTCCCCTACCCCCTCTTTCAGACCAGTGAATTTTCGTAAAATATGCCTAAAGTCTGGGCCCCCATGCATATTCCGTGCAAAAGGACGCCCCATAAATCTCATGCAAATACTTAGAGAATCAACCCAGGATCATAATGAGCAGTGCACAAATATGTGCCATCCATCTACTTTTTTCGCTATTTGTGAACAAAGATAACCCCTGCAAAGTCGACAGTTTAGAGCGTCACCGGCTAAGAATGACGATCGATCCGGGATCCGTATATAATCCCGGTTTTTACCAGTCTAAAAATAGAAAATAAGTATTTTTCACATGTTTGAGGCATAATTGATCCGATTTGGTGAAAGATGTCGGCAAATTATTGAAAGAGGATAATTTACAGCCCAATTTCATGCCCTACCCCTTAATATTGAAATTTTTGGCCCACCTCAAAAGTACGAAACTGTGAATGGAACCTTAAAGCAATACTTTTTGCACTAGTTTCTGGCAATTTTCGTCTAAAACTATTCTCTAACATAATTCCAATTAAATTCAGGCAAAGAAAGTGGATTTGCATTAAAACTGGCCTTTCAGGAGGAGTCAGGGCGAGTCATATGGTTTCGAGGCATTTTAGGTCGATTTTTGAGGAATGGAGCCCCAACTAACCGCATCCAGCTTTACTCACTCTGTAGTCGTGCGAGTGACCAACAGATCACGAAACAGTTATGTCCATATATTGGGCCACCTGACCAAAGGCAACTGAGACCTTGAAATGGAAATTTAAAAAATCGGTTTTTGCTTTAAAGCAATACTTTTTGCACTAGTTTCTGGCAATTTTCGTCTAAAACTATTCTCTAACATAATTCCAATTAAATTCAGGCAAAGAAAGTGGATTTGCATTAAAACTGGCCTTTCAGGAGGAGTCAGGGCGAGTCATATGGTTTCGAGGCATTTTAGGTCGATTTTTGAGGAATGGAGCCCCAACTAACCGCATCCAGCTTTACTCACTCTGTAGTCGTGCGAGTGACCAACAGATCACGAAACAGTTATGTCCATATATTGGGCCACCTTACCAAAGGCAACTGAGACCTTGAAATGGAAATTTAAAAAATCGGTTTTTGCTTTAAGGTAGCAATCCACAGTTTTTAGAGCATTTTTCAGTTAATTTAGCTAGATCCGCCAAAACTGATAATGGCTCTGTCCAATCTGGTGAACAATCCGATTTCTCCCATAAAATCATTAAATCAAATGTCTAACAACAAAATAACATCATTTAAATCGCCTAGCACTGACTATCACCCTACCTGTATTGGGGATATTTTCCCCTACCCCCTCTTTCAGACCAGTGAATTTTCGTAAAATATGCCTAAAGTCTGGGCCCCCATGCATATTCCGTGCAAAAGGACGCCCCATAAATCTCATGCAAATACTTAGAGAATCAACCCAGGATCATAATGAGCAGTGCACAAATATGTGCCATCCATCTACTTTTTTCGCTATTTGTGAACAAAGATAACCCCTGCAAAGTCGACAGTTTAGAGCGTCACCGGCTAAGAATGACGATCGATCCGGGATCCGTATATAATCCCGGTTTTTACCAGTCTAAAAATAGAAAATAAGTATTTTTCACATGTTTGAGGCATAATTGATCCGATTTGGTGAAAGATGTCGGCAAATTATTGAAAGAGGATAATTTACAGCCCAATTTCATGCCCTACCCCTTAATATTGAAATTTTTGGCCCACCTCAAAAGTACGAAACTGTGAATGGAACCTTAAAGCAATACTTTTTGCACTAGTTTCTGGCAATTTTCGTCTAAAACTATTCTCTAACATAATTCCAATTAAATTCAGGCAAAGAAAGTGGATTTGCATTAAAACTGGCCTTTCAGGAGGAGTCAGGGCGAGTCATATGGTTTCGAGGCATTTTAGGTCGATTTTTGAGGAATGGAGCCCCAACTAACCGCATCCAGCTTTACTCACTCTGTAGTCGTGCGAGTGACCAACAGATCACGAAACAGTTATGTCCATATATTGGGCCACCTGACCAAAGGCAACTGAGACCTTGAAATGGAAATTTAAAAAATCGGTTTTTGCTTTAAAGCAATACTTTTTGCACTAGTTTCTGGCAATTTTCGTCTAAAACTATTCTCTAACATAATTCCAATTAAATTCAGGCAAAGAAAGTGGATTTGCATTAAAACTGGCCTTTCAGGAGGAGTCAGGGCGAGTCATATGGTTTCGAGGCATTTTAGGTCGATTTTTGAGGAATGGAGCCCCAACTAACCGCATCCAGCTTTACTCACTCTGTAGTCGTGCGAGTGACCAACAGATCACGAAACAGTTATGTCCATATATTGGGCCACCTTACCAAAGGCAACTGAGACCTTGAAATGGAAATTTAAAAAATCGGTTTTTGCTTTAAGGTAGCAATCCACAGTTTTTAGAGCATTTTTCAGTTAATTTAGCTAGATCCGCCAAAACTGATAATGGCTCTGTCCAATCTGGTGAACAATCCGATTTCTCCCATAAAATCATTAAATCAAATGTCTAACAACAAAATAACATCATTTAAATCGCCTAGCACTGACTATCACCCTACCTGTATTGGGGATATTTTCCCCTACCCCCTCTTTCAGACCAGTGAATTTTCGTAAAATATGCCTAAAGTCTGGGCCCCCATGCATATTCCGTGCAAAAGGACGCCCCATAAATCTCATGCAAATACTTAGAGAATCAACCCAGGATCATAATGAGCAGTGCACAAATATGTGCCATCCATCTACTTTTTTCGCTATTTGTGAACAAAGATAACCCCTGCAAAGTCGACAGTTTAGAGCGTCACCGGCTAAGAATGACGATCGATCCGGGATCCGTATATAATCCCGGTTTTTACCAGTCTAAAAATAGAAAATAAGTATTTTTCACATGTTTGAGGCATAATTGATCCGATTTGGTGAAAGATGTCGGCAAATTATTGAAAGAGGATAATTTACAGCCCAATTTCATGCCCTACCCCTTAATATTGAAATTTTTGGCCCACCTCAAAAGTACGAAACTGTGAATGGAACCTTAAAGCAATACTTTTTGCACTAGTTTCTGGCAATTTTCGTCTAAAACTATTCTCTAACATAATTCCAATTAAATTCAGGCAAAGAAAGTGGATTTGCATTAAAACTGGCCTTTCAGGAGGAGTCAGGGCGAGTCATATGGTTTCGAGGCATTTTAGGTCGATTTTTGAGGAATGGAGCCCCAACTAACCGCATCCAGCTTTACTCACTCTGTAGTCGTGCGAGTGACCAACAGATCACGAAACAGTTATGTCCATATATTGGGCCACCTGACCAAAGGCAACTGAGACCTTGAAATGGAAATTTAAAAAATCGGTTTTTGCTTTAAGGTAGCAATCCACAGTTTTTAGAGCATTTTTCAGTTAATTTAGCTAGATCCGCCAAAACTGATAATGGCTCTGTCCAATCTGGTGAACAATCCGATTTCTCCCATAAAATCATTAAATCAAATGTCTAACAACAAAATAACATCATTTAAATCGCCTAGCACTGACTATCACCCTACCTGTATTGGGGATATTTTCCCCTACCCCCTCTTTCAGACCAGTGAATTTTCGTAAAATATGCCTAAAGTCTGGGCCCCCATGCATATTCCGTGCAAAAGGACGCCCCATAAATCTCATGCAAATACTTAGAGAATCAACCCAGGATCATAATGAGCAGTGCACAAATATGTGCCATCCATCTACTTTTTTCGCTATTTGTGAACAAAGATAACCCCTGCAAAGTCGACAGTTTAGAGCGTCACCGGCTAAGAATGACGATCGATCCGGGATCCGTATATAATCCCGGTTTTTACCAGTCTAAAAATAGAAAATAAGTATTTTTCACATGTTTGAGGCATAATTGATCCGATTTGGTGAAAGATGTCGGCAAATTATTGAAAGAGGATAATTTACAGCCCAATTTCATGCCCTACCCCTTAATATTGAAATTTTTGGCCCACCTCAAAAGTACGAAACTGTGAATGGAACCTTAAAGCAATACTTTTTGCACTAGTTTCTGGCAATTTTCGTCTAAAACTATTCTCTAACATAATTCCAATTAAATTCAGGCAAAGAAAGTGGATTTGCATTAAAACTGGCCTTTCAGGAGGAGTCAGGGCGAGTCATATGGTTTCGAGGCATTTTAGGTCGATTTTTGAGGAATGGAGCCCCAACTAACCGCATCCAGCTTTACTCACTCTGTAGTCGTGCGAGTGACCAACAGATCACGAAACAGTTATGTCCATATATTGGGCCACCTGACCAAAGGCAACTGAGACCTTGAAATGGAAATTTAAAAAATCGGTTTTTGCTTTAAGGTAGCAATCCACAGTTTTTAGAGCATTTTTCAGTTAATTTAGCTAGATCCGCCAAAACTGATAATGGCTCTGTCCAATCTGGTGAACAATCCGATTTCTCCCATAAAATCATTAAATCAAATGTCTAACAACAAAATAACATCATTTAAATCGCCTAGCACTGACTATCACCCTACCTGTATTGGGGATATTTTCCCCTACCCCCTCTTTCAGACCAGTGAATTTTCGTAAAATATGCCTAAAGTCTGGGCCCCCATGCATATTCCGTGCAAAAGGACGCCCCATAAATCTCATGCAAATACTTAGAGAATCAACCCAGGATCATAATGAGCAGTGCACAAATATGTGCCATCCATCTACTTTTTTCGCTATTTGTGAACAAAGATAACCCCTGCAAAGTCGACAGTTTAGAGCGTCACCGGCTAAGAATGACGATCGATCCGGGATCCGTATATAATCCCGGTTTTTACCAGTCTAAAAATAGAAAATAAGTATTTTTCACATGTTTGAGGCATAATTGATCCGATTTGGTGAAAGATGTCGGCAAATTATTGAAAGAGGATAATTTACAGCCCAATTTCATGCCCTACCCCTTAATATTGAAATTTTTGGCCCACCTCAAAAGTACGAAACTGTGAATGGAACCTTAAAGCAATACTTTTTGCACTAGTTTCTGGCAATTTTCGTCTAAAACTATTCTCTAACATAATTCCAATTAAATTCAGGCAAAGAAAGTGGATTTGCATTAAAACTGGCCTTTCAGGAGGAGTCAGGGCGAGTCATATGGTTTCGAGGCATTTTAGGTCGATTTTTGAGGAATGGAGCCCCAACTAACCGCATCCAGCTTTACTCACTCTGTAGTCGTGCGAGTGACCAACAGATCACGAAACAGTTATGTCCATATATTGGGCCACCTGACCAAAGGCAACTGAGACCTTGAAATGGAAATTTAAAAAATCGGTTTTTGCTTTAAAGCAATACTTTTTGCACTAGTTTCTGGCAATTTTCGTCTAAAACTATTCTCTAACATAATTCCAATTAAATTCAGGCAAAGAAAGTGGATTTGCATTAAAACTGGCCTTTCAGGAGGAGTCAGGGCGAGTCATATGGTTTCGAGGCATTTTAGGTCGATTTTTGAGGAATGGAGCCCCAACTAACCGCATCCAGCTTTACTCACTCTGTAGTCGTGCGAGTGACCAACAGATCACGAAACAGTTATGTCCATATATTGGGCCACCTTACCAAAGGCAACTGAGACCTTGAAATGGAAATTTAAAAAATCGGTTTTTGCTTTAAGGTAGCAATCCACAGTTTTTAGAGCATTTTTCAGTTAATTTAGCTAGATCCGCCAAAACTGATAATGGCTCTGTCCAATCTGGTGAACAATCCGATTTCTCCCATAAAATCATTAAATCAAATGTCTAACAACAAAATAACATCATTTAAATCGCCTAGCACTGACTATCACCCTACCTGTATTGGGGATATTTTCCCCTACCCCCTCTTTCAGACCAGTGAATTTTCGTAAAATATGCCTAAAGTCTGGGCCCCCATGCATATTCCGTGCAAAAGGACGCCCCATAAATCTCATGCAAATACTTAGAGAATCAACCCAGGATCATAATGAGCAGTGCACAAATATGTGCCATCCATCTACTTTTTTCGCTATTTGTGAACAAAGATAACCCCTGCAAAGTCGACAGTTTAGAGCGTCACCGGCTAAGAATGACGATCGATCCGGGATCCGTATATAATCCCGGTTTTTACCAGTCTAAAAATAGAAAATAAGTATTTTTCACATGTTTGAGGCATAATTGATCCGATTTGGTGAAAGATGTCGGCAAATTATTGAAAGAGGATAATTTACAGCCCAATTTCATGCCCTACCCCTTAATATTGAAATTTTTGGCCCACCTCAAAAGTACGAAACTGTGAATGGAACCTTAAAGCAATACTTTTTGCACTAGTTTCTGGCAATTTTCGTCTAAAACTATTCTCTAACATAATTCCAATTAAATTCAGGCAAAGAAAGTGGATTTGCATTAAAACTGGCCTTTCAGGAGGAGTCAGGGCGAGTCATATGGTTTCGAGGCATTTTAGGTCGATTTTTGAGGAATGGAGCCCCAACTAACCGCATCCAGCTTTACTCACTCTGTAGTCGTGCGAGTGACCAACAGATCACGAAACAGTTATGTCCATATATTGGGCCACCTGACCAAAGGCAACTGAGACCTTGAAATGGAAATTTAAAAAATCGGTTTTTGCTTTAAAGCAATACTTTTTGCACTAGTTTCTGGCAATTTTCGTCTAAAACTATTCTCTAACATAATTCCAATTAAATTCAGGCAAAGAAAGTGGATTTGCATTAAAACTGGCCTTTCAGGAGGAGTCAGGGCGAGTCATATGGTTTCGAGGCATTTTAGGTCGATTTTTGAGGAATGGAGCCCCAACTAACCGCATCCAGCTTTACTCACTCTGTAGTCGTGCGAGTGACCAACAGATCACGAAACAGTTATGTCCATATATTGGGCCACCTTACCAAAGGCAACTGAGACCTTGAAATGGAAATTTAAAAAATCGGTTTTTGCTTTAAGGTAGCAATCCACAGTTTTTAGAGCATTTTTCAGTTAATTTAGCTAGATCCGCCAAAACTGATAATGGCTCTGTCCAATCTGGTGAACAATCCGATTTCTCCCATAAAATCATTAAATCAAATGTCTAACAACAAAATAACATCATTTAAATCGCCTAGCACTGACTATCACCCTACCTGTATTGGGGATATTTTCCCCTACCCCCTCTTTCAGACCAGTGAATTTTCGTAAAATATGCCTAAAGTCTGGGCCCCCATGCATATTCCGTGCAAAAGGACGCCCCATAAATCTCATGCAAATACTTAGAGAATCAACCCAGGATCATAATGAGCAGTGCACAAATATGTGCCATCCATCTACTTTTTTCGCTATTTGTGAACAAAGATAACCCCTGCAAAGTCGACAGTTTAGAGCGTCACCGGCTAAGAATGACGATCGATCCGGGATCCGTATATAATCCCGGTTTTTACCAGTCTAAAAATAGAAAATAAGTATTTTTCACATGTTTGAGGCATAATTGATCCGATTTGGTGAAAGATGTCGGCAAATTATTGAAAGAGGATAATTTACAGCCCAATTTCATGCCCTACCCCTTAATATTGAAATTTTTGGCCCACCTCAAAAGTACGAAACTGTGAATGGAACCTTAAAGCAATACTTTTTGCACTAGTTTCTGGCAATTTTCGTCTAAAACTATTCTCTAACATAATTCCAATTAAATTCAGGCAAAGAAAGTGGATTTGCATTAAAACTGGCCTTTCAGGAGGAGTCAGGGCGAGTCATATGGTTTCGAGGCATTTTAGGTCGATTTTTGAGGAATGGAGCCCCAACTAACCGCATCCAGCTTTACTCACTCTGTAGTCGTGCGAGTGACCAACAGATCACGAAACAGTTATGTCCATATATTGGGCCACCTGACCAAAGGCAACTGAGACCTTGAAATGGAAATTTAAAAAATCGGTTTTTGCTTTAAAGCAATACTTTTTGCACTAGTTTCTGGCAATTTTCGTCTAAAACTATTCTCTAACATAATTCCAATTAAATTCAGGCAAAGAAAGTGGATTTGCATTAAAACTGGCCTTTCAGGAGGAGTCAGGGCGAGTCATATGGTTTCGAGGCATTTTAGGTCGATTTTTGAGGAATGGAGCCCCAACTAACCGCATCCAGCTTTACTCACTCTGTAGTCGTGCGAGTGACCAACAGATCACGAAACAGTTATGTCCATATATTGGGCCACCTTACCAAAGGCAACTGAGACCTTGAAATGGAAATTTAAAAAATCGGTTTTTGCTTTAAGGTAGCAATCCACAGTTTTTAGAGCATTTTTCAGTTAATTTAGCTAGATCCGCCAAAACTGATAATGGCTCTGTCCAATCTGGTGAACAATCCGATTTCTCCCATAAAATCATTAAATCAAATGTCTAACAACAAAATAACATCATTTAAATCGCCTAGCACTGACTATCACCCTACCTGTATTGGGGATATTTTCCCCTACCCCCTCTTTCAGACCAGTGAATTTTCGTAAAATATGCCTAAAGTCTGGGCCCCCATGCATATTCCGTGCAAAAGGACGCCCCATAAATCTCATGCAAATACTTAGAGAATCAACCCAGGATCATAATGAGCAGTGCACAAATATGTGCCATCCATCTACTTTTTTCGCTATTTGTGAACAAAGATAACCCCTGCAAAGTCGACAGTTTAGAGCGTCACCGGCTAAGAATGACGATCGATCCGGGATCCGTATATAATCCCGGTTTTTACCAGTCTAAAAATAGAAAATAAGTATTTTTCACATGTTTGAGGCATAATTGATCCGATTTGGTGAAAGATGTCGGCAAATTATTGAAAGAGGATAATTTACAGCCCAATTTCATGCCCTACCCCTTAATATTGAAATTTTTGGCCCACCTCAAAAGTACGAAACTGTGAATGGAACCTTAAAGCAATACTTTTTGCACTAGTTTCTGGCAATTTTCGTCTAAAACTATTCTCTAACATAATTCCAATTAAATTCAGGCAAAGAAAGTGGATTTGCATTAAAACTGGCCTTTCAGGAGGAGTCAGGGCGAGTCATATGGTTTCGAGGCATTTTAGGTCGATTTTTGAGGAATGGAGCCCCAACTAACCGCATCCAGCTTTACTCACTCTGTAGTCGTGCGAGTGACCAACAGATCACGAAACAGTTATGTCCATATATTGGGCCACCTGACCAAAGGCAACTGAGACCTTGAAATGGAAATTTAAAAAATCGGTTTTTGCTTTAAGGTAGCAATCCACAGTTTTTAGAGCATTTTTCAGTTAATTTAGCTAGATCCGCCAAAACTGATAATGGCTCTGTCCAATCTGGTGAACAATCCGATTTCTCCCATAAAATCATTAAATCAAATGTCTAACAACAAAATAACATCATTTAAATCGCCTAGCACTGACTATCACCCTACCTGTATTGGGGATATTTTCCCCTACCCCCTCTTTCAGACCAGTGAATTTTCGTAAAATATGCCTAAAGTCTGGGCCCCCATGCATATTCCGTGCAAAAGGACGCCCCATAAATCTCATGCAAATACTTAGAGAATCAACCCAGGATCATAATGAGCAGTGCACAAATATGTGCCATCCATCTACTTTTTTCGCTATTTGTGAACAAAGATAACCCCTGCAAAGTCGACAGTTTAGAGCGTCACCGGCTAAGAATGACGATCGATCCGGGATCCGTATATAATCCCGGTTTTTACCAGTCTAAAAATAGAAAATAAGTATTTTTCACATGTTTGAGGCATAATTGATCCGATTTGGTGAAAGATGTCGGCAAATTATTGAAAGAGGATAATTTACAGCCCAATTTCATGCCCTACCCCTTAATATTGAAATTTTTGGCCCACCTCAAAAGTACGAAACTGTGAATGGAACCTTAAAGCAATACTTTTTGCACTAGTTTCTGGCAATTTTCGTCTAAAACTATTCTCTAACATAATTCCAATTAAATTCAGGCAAAGAAAGTGGATTTGCATTAAAACTGGCCTTTCAGGAGGAGTCAGGGCGAGTCATATGGTTTCGAGGCATTTTAGGTCGATTTTTGAGGAATGGAGCCCCAACTAACCGCATCCAGCTTTACTCACTCTGTAGTCGTGCGAGTGACCAACAGATCACGAAACAGTTATGTCCATATATTGGGCCACCTGACCAAAGGCAACTGAGACCTTGAAATGGAAATTTAAAAAATCGGTTTTTGCTTTAAGGTAGCAATCCACAGTTTTTAGAGCATTTTTCAGTTAATTTAGCTAGATCCGCCAAAACTGATAATGGCTCTGTCCAATCTGGTGAACAATCCGATTTCTCCCATAAAATCATTAAATCAAATGTCTAACAACAAAATAACATCATTTAAATCGCCTAGCACTGACTATCACCCTACCTGTATTGGGGATATTTTCCCCTACCCCCTCTTTCAGACCAGTGAATTTTCGTAAAATATGCCTAAAGTCTGGGCCCCCATGCATATTCCGTGCAAAAGGACGCCCCATAAATCTCATGCAAATACTTAGAGAATCAACCCAGGATCATAATGAGCAGTGCACAAATATGTGCCATCCATCTACTTTTTTCGCTATTTGTGAACAAAGATAACCCCTGCAAAGTCGACAGTTTAGAGCGTCACCGGCTAAGAATGACGATCGATCCGGGATCCGTATATAATCCCGGTTTTTACCAGTCTAAAAATAGAAAATAAGTATTTTTCACATGTTTGAGGCATAATTGATCCGATTTGGTGAAAGATGTCGGCAAATTATTGAAAGAGGATAATTTACAGCCCAATTTCATGCCCTACCCCTTAATATTGAAATTTTTGGCCCACCTCAAAAGTACGAAACTGTGAATGGAACCTTAAAGCAATACTTTTTGCACTAGTTTCTGGCAATTTTCGTCTAAAACTATTCTCTAACATAATTCCAATTAAATTCAGGCAAAGAAAGTGGATTTGCATTAAAACTGGCCTTTCAGGAGGAGTCAGGGCGAGTCATATGGTTTCGAGGCATTTTAGGTCGATTTTTGAGGAATGGAGCCCCAACTAACCGCATCCAGCTTTACTCACTCTGTAGTCGTGCGAGTGACCAACAGATCACGAAACAGTTATGTCCATATATTGGGCCACCTGACCAAAGGCAACTGAGACCTTGAAATGGAAATTTAAAAAATCGGTTTTTGCTTTAAGGTAGCAATCCACAGTTTTTAGAGCATTTTTCAGTTAATTTAGCTAGATCCGCCAAAACTGATAATGGCTCTGTCCAATCTGGTGAACAATCCGATTTCTCCCATAAAATCATTAAATCAAATGTCTAACAACAAAATAACATCATTTAAATCGCCTAGCACTGACTATCACCCTACCTGTATTGGGGATATTTTCCCCTACCCCCTCTTTCAGACCAGTGAATTTTCGTAAAATATGCCTAAAGTCTGGGCCCCCATGCATATTCCGTGCAAAAGGACGCCCCATAAATCTCATGCAAATACTTAGAGAATCAACCCAGGATCATAATGAGCAGTGCACAAATATGTGCCATCCATCTACTTTTTTCGCTATTTGTGAACAAAGATAACCCCTGCAAAGTCGACAGTTTAGAGCGTCACCGGCTAAGAATGACGATCGATCCGGGATCCGTATATAATCCCGGTTTTTACCAGTCTAAAAATAGAAAATAAGTATTTTTCACATGTTTGAGGCATAATTGATCCGATTTGGTGAAAGATGTCGGCAAATTATTGAAAGAGGATAATTTACAGCCCAATTTCATGCCCTACCCCTTAATATTGAAATTTTTGGCCCACCTCAAAAGTACGAAACTGTGAATGGAACCTTAAAGCAATACTTTTTGCACTAGTTTCTGGCAATTTTCGTCTAAAACTATTCTCTAACATAATTCCAATTAAATTCAGGCAAAGAAAGTGGATTTGCATTAAAACTGGCCTTTCAGGAGGAGTCAGGGCGAGTCATATGGTTTCGAGGCATTTTAGGTCGATTTTTGAGGAATGGAGCCCCAACTAACCGCATCCAGCTTTACTCACTCTGTAGTCGTGCGAGTGACCAACAGATCACGAAACAGTTATGTCCATATATTGGGCCACCTGACCAAAGGCAACTGAGACCTTGAAATGGAAATTTAAAAAATCGGTTTTTGCTTTAAGGTAGCAATCCACAGTTTTTAGAGCATTTTTCAGTTAATTTAGCTAGATCCGCCAAAACTGATAATGGCTCTGTCCAATCTGGTGAACAATCCGATTTCTCCCATAAAATCATTAAATCAAATGTCTAACAACAAAATAACATCATTTAAATCGCCTAGCACTGACTATCACCCTACCTGTATTGGGGATATTTTCCCCTACCCCCTCTTTCAGACCAGTGAATTTTCGTAAAATATGCCTAAAGTCTGGGCCCCCATGCATATTCCGTGCAAAAGGACGCCCCATAAATCTCATGCAAATACTTAGAGAATCAACCCAGGATCATAATGAGCAGTGCACAAATATGTGCCATCCATCTACTTTTTTCGCTATTTGTGAACAAAGATAACCCCTGCAAAGTCGACAGTTTAGAGCGTCACCGGCTAAGAATGACGATCGATCCGGGATCCGTATATAATCCCGGTTTTTACCAGTCTAAAAATAGAAAATAAGTATTTTTCACATGTTTGAGGCATAATTGATCCGATTTGGTGAAAGATGTCGGCAAATTATTGAAAGAGGATAATTTACAGCCCAATTTCATGCCCTACCCCTTAATATTGAAATTTTTGGCCCACCTCAAAAGTACGAAACTGTGAATGGAACCTTAAAGCAATACTTTTTGCACTAGTTTCTGGCAATTTTCGTCTAAAACTATTCTCTAACATAATTCCAATTAAATTCAGGCAAAGAAAGTGGATTTGCATTAAAACTGGCCTTTCAGGAGGAGTCAGGGCGAGTCATATGGTTTCGAGGCATTTTAGGTCGATTTTTGAGGAATGGAGCCCCAACTAACCGCATCCAGCTTTACTCACTCTGTAGTCGTGCGAGTGACCAACAGATCACGAAACAGTTATGTCCATATATTGGGCCACCTGACCAAAGGCAACTGAGACCTTGAAATGGAAATTTAAAAAATCGGTTTTTGCTTTAAAGCAATACTTTTTGCACTAGTTTCTGGCAATTTTCGTCTAAAACTATTCTCTAACATAATTCCAATTAAATTCAGGCAAAGAAAGTGGATTTGCATTAAAACTGGCCTTTCAGGAGGAGTCAGGGCGAGTCATATGGTTTCGAGGCATTTTAGGTCGATTTTTGAGGAATGGAGCCCCAACTAACCGCATCCAGCTTTACTCACTCTGTAGTCGTGCGAGTGACCAACAGATCACGAAACAGTTATGTCCATATATTGGGCCACCTTACCAAAGGCAACTGAGACCTTGAAATGGAAATTTAAAAAATCGGTTTTTGCTTTAAGGTAGCAATCCACAGTTTTTAGAGCATTTTTCAGTTAATTTAGCTAGATCCGCCAAAACTGATAATGGCTCTGTCCAATCTGGTGAACAATCCGATTTCTCCCATAAAATCATTAAATCAAATGTCTAACAACAAAATAACATCATTTAAATCGCCTAGCACTGACTATCACCCTACCTGTATTGGGGATATTTTCCCCTACCCCCTCTTTCAGACCAGTGAATTTTCGTAAAATATGCCTAAAGTCTGGGCCCCCATGCATATTCCGTGCAAAAGGACGCCCCATAAATCTCATGCAAATACTTAGAGAATCAACCCAGGATCATAATGAGCAGTGCACAAATATGTGCCATCCATCTACTTTTTTCGCTATTTGTGAACAAAGATAACCCCTGCAAAGTCGACAGTTTAGAGCGTCACCGGCTAAGAATGACGATCGATCCGGGATCCGTATATAATCCCGGTTTTTACCAGTCTAAAAATAGAAAATAAGTATTTTTCACATGTTTGAGGCATAATTGATCCGATTTGGTGAAAGATGTCGGCAAATTATTGAAAGAGGATAATTTACAGCCCAATTTCATGCCCTACCCCTTAATATTGAAATTTTTGGCCCACCTCAAAAGTACGAAACTGTGAATGGAACCTTAAAGCAATACTTTTTGCACTAGTTTCTGGCAATTTTCGTCTAAAACTATTCTCTAACATAATTCCAATTAAATTCAGGCAAAGAAAGTGGATTTGCATTAAAACTGGCCTTTCAGGAGGAGTCAGGGCGAGTCATATGGTTTCGAGGCATTTTAGGTCGATTTTTGAGGAATGGAGCCCCAACTAACCGCATCCAGCTTTACTCACTCTGTAGTCGTGCGAGTGACCAACAGATCACGAAACAGTTATGTCCATATATTGGGCCACCTGACCAAAGGCAACTGAGACCTTGAAATGGAAATTTAAAAAATCGGTTTTTGCTTTAAAGCAATACTTTTTGCACTAGTTTCTGGCAATTTTCGTCTAAAACTATTCTCTAACATAATTCCAATTAAATTCAGGCAAAGAAAGTGGATTTGCATTAAAACTGGCCTTTCAGGAGGAGTCAGGGCGAGTCATATGGTTTCGAGGCATTTTAGGTCGATTTTTGAGGAATGGAGCCCCAACTAACCGCATCCAGCTTTACTCACTCTGTAGTCGTGCGAGTGACCAACAGATCACGAAACAGTTATGTCCATATATTGGGCCACCTTACCAAAGGCAACTGAGACCTTGAAATGGAAATTTAAAAAATCGGTTTTTGCTTTAAGGTAGCAATCCACAGTTTTTAGAGCATTTTTCAGTTAATTTAGCTAGATCCGCCAAAACTGATAATGGCTCTGTCCAATCTGGTGAACAATCCGATTTCTCCCATAAAATCATTAAATCAAATGTCTAACAACAAAATAACATCATTTAAATCGCCTAGCACTGACTATCACCCTACCTGTATTGGGGATATTTTCCCCTACCCCCTCTTTCAGACCAGTGAATTTTCGTAAAATATGCCTAAAGTCTGGGCCCCCATGCATATTCCGTGCAAAAGGACGCCCCATAAATCTCATGCAAATACTTAGAGAATCAACCCAGGATCATAATGAGCAGTGCACAAATATGTGCCATCCATCTACTTTTTTCGCTATTTGTGAACAAAGATAACCCCTGCAAAGTCGACAGTTTAGAGCGTCACCGGCTAAGAATGACGATCGATCCGGGATCCGTATATAATCCCGGTTTTTACCAGTCTAAAAATAGAAAATAAGTATTTTTCACATGTTTGAGGCATAATTGATCCGATTTGGTGAAAGATGTCGGCAAATTATTGAAAGAGGATAATTTACAGCCCAATTTCATGCCCTACCCCTTAATATTGAAATTTTTGGCCCACCTCAAAAGTACGAAACTGTGAATGGAACCTTAAAGCAATACTTTTTGCACTAGTTTCTGGCAATTTTCGTCTAAAACTATTCTCTAACATAATTCCAATTAAATTCAGGCAAAGAAAGTGGATTTGCATTAAAACTGGCCTTTCAGGAGGAGTCAGGGCGAGTCATATGGTTTCGAGGCATTTTAGGTCGATTTTTGAGGAATGGAGCCCCAACTAACCGCATCCAGCTTTACTCACTCTGTAGTCGTGCGAGTGACCAACAGATCACGAAACAGTTATGTCCATATATTGGGCCACCTGACCAAAGGCAACTGAGACCTTGAAATGGAAATTTAAAAAATCGGTTTTTGCTTTAAGGTAGCAATCCACAGTTTTTAGAGCATTTTTCAGTTAATTTAGCTAGATCCGCCAAAACTGATAATGGCTCTGTCCAATCTGGTGAACAATCCGATTTCTCCCATAAAATCATTAAATCAAATGTCTAACAACAAAATAACATCATTTAAATCGCCTAGCACTGACTATCACCCTACCTGTATTGGGGATATTTTCCCCTACCCCCTCTTTCAGACCAGTGAATTTTCGTAAAATATGCCTAAAGTCTGGGCCCCCATGCATATTCCGTGCAAAAGGACGCCCCATAAATCTCATGCAAATACTTAGAGAATCAACCCAGGATCATAATGAGCAGTGCACAAATATGTGCCATCCATCTACTTTTTTCGCTATTTGTGAACAAAGATAACCCCTGCAAAGTCGACAGTTTAGAGCGTCACCGGCTAAGAATGACGATCGATCCGGGATCCGTATATAATCCCGGTTTTTACCAGTCTAAAAATAGAAAATAAGTATTTTTCACATGTTTGAGGCATAATTGATCCGATTTGGTGAAAGATGTCGGCAAATTATTGAAAGAGGATAATTTACAGCCCAATTTCATGCCCTACCCCTTAATATTGAAATTTTTGGCCCACCTCAAAAGTACGAAACTGTGAATGGAACCTTAAAGCAATACTTTTTGCACTAGTTTCTGGCAATTTTCGTCTAAAACTATTCTCTAACATAATTCCAATTAAATTCAGGCAAAGAAAGTGGATTTGCATTAAAACTGGCCTTTCAGGAGGAGTCAGGGCGAGTCATATGGTTTCGAGGCATTTTAGGTCGATTTTTGAGGAATGGAGCCCCAACTAACCGCATCCAGCTTTACTCACTCTGTAGTCGTGCGAGTGACCAACAGATCACGAAACAGTTATGTCCATATATTGGGCCACCTGACCAAAGGCAACTGAGACCTTGAAATGGAAATTTAAAAAATCGGTTTTTGCTTTAAAGCAATACTTTTTGCACTAGTTTCTGGCAATTTTCGTCTAAAACTATTCTCTAACATAATTCCAATTAAATTCAGGCAAAGAAAGTGGATTTGCATTAAAACTGGCCTTTCAGGAGGAGTCAGGGCGAGTCATATGGTTTCGAGGCATTTTAGGTCGATTTTTGAGGAATGGAGCCCCAACTAACCGCATCCAGCTTTACTCACTCTGTAGTCGTGCGAGTGACCAACAGATCACGAAACAGTTATGTCCATATATTGGGCCACCTTACCAAAGGCAACTGAGACCTTGAAATGGAAATTTAAAAAATCGGTTTTTGCTTTAAGGTAGCAATCCACAGTTTTTAGAGCATTTTTCAGTTAATTTAGCTAGATCCGCCAAAACTGATAATGGCTCTGTCCAATCTGGTGAACAATCCGATTTCTCCCATAAAATCATTAAATCAAATGTCTAACAACAAAATAACATCATTTAAATCGCCTAGCACTGACTATCACCCTACCTGTATTGGGGATATTTTCCCCTACCCCCTCTTTCAGACCAGTGAATTTTCGTAAAATATGCCTAAAGTCTGGGCCCCCATGCATATTCCGTGCAAAAGGACGCCCCATAAATCTCATGCAAATACTTAGAGAATCAACCCAGGATCATAATGAGCAGTGCACAAATATGTGCCATCCATCTACTTTTTTCGCTATTTGTGAACAAAGATAACCCCTGCAAAGTCGACAGTTTAGAGCGTCACCGGCTAAGAATGACGATCGATCCGGGATCCGTATATAATCCCGGTTTTTACCAGTCTAAAAATAGAAAATAAGTATTTTTCACATGTTTGAGGCATAATTGATCCGATTTGGTGAAAGATGTCGGCAAATTATTGAAAGAGGATAATTTACAGCCCAATTTCATGCCCTACCCCTTAATATTGAAATTTTTGGCCCACCTCAAAAGTACGAAACTGTGAATGGAACCTTAAAGCAATACTTTTTGCACTAGTTTCTGGCAATTTTCGTCTAAAACTATTCTCTAACATAATTCCAATTAAATTCAGGCAAAGAAAGTGGATTTGCATTAAAACTGGCCTTTCAGGAGGAGTCAGGGCGAGTCATATGGTTTCGAGGCATTTTAGGTCGATTTTTGAGGAATGGAGCCCCAACTAACCGCATCCAGCTTTACTCACTCTGTAGTCGTGCGAGTGACCAACAGATCACGAAACAGTTATGTCCATATATTGGGCCACCTGACCAAAGGCAACTGAGACCTTGAAATGGAAATTTAAAAAATCGGTTTTTGCTTTAAGGTAGCAATCCACAGTTTTTAGAGCATTTTTCAGTTAATTTAGCTAGATCCGCCAAAACTGATAATGGCTCTGTCCAATCTGGTGAACAATCCGATTTCTCCCATAAAATCATTAAATCAAATGTCTAACAACAAAATAACATCATTTAAATCGCCTAGCACTGACTATCACCCTACCTGTATTGGGGATATTTTCCCCTACCCCCTCTTTCAGACCAGTGAATTTTCGTAAAATATGCCTAAAGTCTGGGCCCCCATGCATATTCCGTGCAAAAGGACGCCCCATAAATCTCATGCAAATACTTAGAGAATCAACCCAGGATCATAATGAGCAGTGCACAAATATGTGCCATCCATCTACTTTTTTCGCTATTTGTGAACAAAGATAACCCCTGCAAAGTCGACAGTTTAGAGCGTCACCGGCTAAGAATGACGATCGAACCGGGATCCGTATATAATCCCGGTTTTTACCAGTCTAAAAATAGAAAATAAGTATTTTTCACATGTTTGAGGCATAATTGATCCGATTTGGTGAAAGATGTCGGCAAATTATTGAAAGAGGATAATTTACAGCCCAATTTCATGCCCTACCCCTTAATATTGAAATTTTTGGCCCACCTCAAAAGTACGAAACTGTGAATGGAACCTTAAAGCAATACTTTTTGCACTAGTTTCTGGCAATTTTCGTCTAAAACTATTCTCTAACATAATTCCAATTAAATTCAGGCAAAGAAAGTGGATTTGCATTAAAACTGGCCTTTCAGGAGGAGTCAGGGCGAGTCATATGGTTTCGAGGCATTTTAGGTCGATTTTTGAGGAATGGAGCCCCAACTAACCGCATCCAGCTTTACTCACTCTGTAGTCGTGCGAGTGACCAACAGATCACGAAACAGTTATGTCCATATATTGGGCCACCTGACCAAAGGCAACTGAGACCTTGAAATGGAAATTTAAAAAATCGGTTTTTGCTTTAAGGTAGCAATCCACAGTTTTTAGAGCATTTTTCAGTTAATTTAGCTAGATCCGCCAAAACTGATAATGGCTCTGTCCAATCTGGTGAACAATCCGATTTCTCCCATAAAATCATTAAATCAAATGTCTAACAACAAAATAACATCATTTAAATCGCCTAGCACTGACTATCACCCTACCTGTATTGGGGATATTTTCCCCTACCCCCTCTTTCAGACCAGTGAATTTTCGTAAAATATGCCTAAAGTCTGGGCCCCCATGCATATTCCGTGCAAAAGGACGCCCCATAAATCTCATGCAAATACTTAGAGAATCAACCCAGGATCATAATGAGCAGTGCACAAATATGTGCCATCCATCTACTTTTTTCGCTATTTGTGAACAAAGATAACCCCTGCAAAGTCGACAGTTTAGAGCGTCACCGGCTAAGAATGACGATCGATCCGGGATCCGTATATAATCCCGGTTTTTACCAGTCTAAAAATAGAAAATAAGTATTTTTCACATGTTTGAGGCATAATTGATCCGATTTGGTGAAAGATGTCGGCAAATTATTGAAAGAGGATAATTTACAGCCCAATTTCATGCCCTACCCCTTAATATTGAAATTTTTGGCCCACCTCAAAAGTACGAAACTGTGAATGGAACCTTAAAGCAATACTTTTTGCACTAGTTTCTGGCAATTTTCGTCTAAAACTATTCTCTAACATAATTCCAATTAAATTCAGGCAAAGAAAGTGGATTTGCATTAAAACTGGCCTTTCAGGAGGAGTCAGGGCGAGTCATATGGTTTCGAGGCATTTTAGGTCGATTTTTGAGGAATGGAGCCCCAACTAACCGCATCCAGCTTTACTCACTCTGTAGTCGTGCGAGTGACCAACAGATCACGAAACAGTTATGTCCATATATTGGGCCACCTGACCAAAGGCAACTGAGACCTTGAAATGGAAATTTAAAAAATCGGTTTTTGCTTTAAGGTAGCAATCCACAGTTTTTAGAGCATTTTTCAGTTAATTTAGCTAGATCCGCCAAAACTGATAATGGCTCTGTCCAATCTGGTGAACAATCCGATTTCTCCCATAAAATCATTAAATCAAATGTCTAACAACAAAATAACATCATTTAAATCGCCTAGCACTGACTATCACCCTACCTGTATTGGGGATATTTTCCCCTACCCCCTCTTTCAGACCAGTGAATTTTCGTAAAATATGCCTAAAGTCTGGGCCCCCATGCATATTCCGTGCAAAAGGACGCCCCATAAATCTCATGCAAATACTTAGAGAATCAACCCAGGATCATAATGAGCAGTGCACAAATATGTGCCATCCATCTACTTTTTTCGCTATTTGTGAACAAAGATAACCCCTGCAAAGTCGACAGTTTAGAGCGTCACCGGCTAAGAATGACGATCGAACCGGGATCCGTATATAATCCCGGTTTTTACCAGTCTAAAAATAGAAAATAAGTATTTTTCACATGTTTGAGGCATAATTGATCCGATTTGGTGAAAGATGTCGGCAAATTATTGAAAGAGGATAATTTACAGCCCAATTTCATGCCCTACCCCTTAATATTGAAATTTTTGGCCCACCTCAAAAGTACGAAACTGTGAATGGAACCTTAAAGCAATACTTTTTGCACTAGTTTCTGGCAATTTTCGTCTAAAACTATTCTCTAACATAATTCCAATTAAATTCAGGCAAAGAAAGTGGATTTGCATTAAAACTGGCCTTTCAGGAGGAGTCAGGGCGAGTCATATGGTTTCGAGGCATTTTAGGTCGATTTTTGAGGAATGGAGCCCCAACTAACCGCATCCAGCTTTACTCACTCTGTAGTCGTGCGAGTGACCAACAGATCACGAAACAGTTATGTCCATATATTGGGCCACCTGACCAAAGGCAACTGAGACCTTGAAATGGAAATTTAAAAAATCGGTTTTTGCTTTAAGGTAGCAATCCACAGTTTTTAGAGCATTTTTCAGTTAATTTAGCTAGATCCGCCAAAACTGATAATGGCTCTGTCCAATCTGGTGAACAATCCGATTTCTCCCATAAAATCATTAAATCAAATGTCTAACAACAAAATAACATCATTTAAATCGCCTAGCACTGACTATCACCCTACCTGTATTGGGGATATTTTCCCCTACCCCCTCTTTCAGACCAGTGAATTTTCGTAAAATATGCCTAAAGTCTGGGCCCCCATGCATATTCCGTGCAAAAGGACGCCCCATAAATCTCATGCAAATACTTAGAGAATCAACCCAGGATCATAATGAGCAGTGCACAAATATGTGCCATCCATCTACTTTTTTCGCTATTTGTGAACAAAGATAACCCCTGCAAAGTCGACAGTTTAGAGCGTCACCGGCTAAGAATGACGATCGATCCGGGATCCGTATATAATCCCGGTTTTTACCAGTCTAAAAATAGAAAATAAGTATTTTTCACATGTTTGAGGCATAATTGATCCGATTTGGTGAAAGATGTCGGCAAATTATTGAAAGAGGATAATTTACAGCCCAATTTCATGCCCTACCCCTTAATATTGAAATTTTTGGCCCACCTCAAAAGTACGAAACTGTGAATGGAACCTTAAAGCAATACTTTTTGCACTAGTTTCTGGCAATTTTCGTCTAAAACTATTCTCTAACATAATTCCAATTAAATTCAGGCAAAGAAAGTGGATTTGCATTAAAACTGGCCTTTCAGGAGGAGTCAGGGCGAGTCATATGGTTTCGAGGCATTTTAGGTCGATTTTTGAGGAATGGAGCCCCAACTAACCGCATCCAGCTTTACTCACTCTGTAGTCGTGCGAGTGACCAACAGATCACGAAACAGTTATGTCCATATATTGGGCCACCTGACCAAAGGCAACTGAGACCTTGAAATGGAAATTTAAAAAATCGGTTTTTGCTTTAAGGTAGCAATCCACAGTTTTTAGAGCATTTTTCAGTTAATTTAGCTAGATCCGCCAAAACTGATAATGGCTCTGTCCAATCTGGTGAACAATCCGATTTCTCCCATAAAATCATTAAATCAAATGTCTAACAACAAAATAACATCATTTAAATCGCCTAGCACTGACTATCACCCTACCTGTATTGGGGATATTTTCCCCTACCCCCTCTTTCAGACCAGTGAATTTTCGTAAAATATGCCTAAAGTCTGGGCCCCCATGCATATTCCGTGCAAAAGGACGCCCCATAAATCTCATGCAAATACTTAGAGAATCAACCCAGGATCATAATGAGCAGTGCACAAATATGTGCCATCCATCTACTTTTTTCGCTATTTGTGAACAAAGATAACCCCTGCAAAGTCGACAGTTTAGAGCGTCACCGGCTAAGAATGACGATCGATCCGGGATCCGTATATAATCCCGGTTTTTACCAGTCTAAAAATAGAAAATAAGTATTTTTCACATGTTTGAGGCATAATTGATCCGACTTGGTGAAAGATGTCGGCAAATTATTGAAAGAGGATAATTTACAGCCCAATTTCATGCCCTACCCCTTAATATTGAAATTTTTGGCCCACCTCAAAAGTACGAAACTGTGAATGGAACCTTAAAGCAATACTTTTTGCACTAGTTTCTGGCAATTTTCGTCTAAAACTATTCTCTAACATAATTCCAATTAAATTCAGGCAAAGAAAGTGGATTTGCATTAAAACTGGCCTTTCAGGAGGAGTCAGGGCGAGTCATATGGTTTCGAGGCATTTTAGGTCGATTTTTGAGGAATGGAGCCCCAACTAACCGCATCCAGCTTTACTCACTCTGTAGTCGTGCGAGTGACCAACAGATCACGAAACAGTTATGTCCATATATTGGGCCACCTGACCAAAGGCAACTGAGACCTTGAAATGGAAATTTAAAAAATCGGTTTTTGCTTTAAAGCAATACTTTTTGCACTAGTTTCTGGCAATTTTCGTCTAAAACTATTCTCTAACATAATTCCAATTAAATTCAGGCAAAGAAAGTGGATTTGCATTAAAACTGGCCTTTCAGGAGGAGTCAGGGCGAGTCATATGGTTTCGAGGCATTTTAGGTCGATTTTTGAGGAATGGAGCCCCAACTAACCGCATCCAGCTTTACTCACTCTGTAGTCGTGCGAGTGACCAACAGATCACGAAACAGTTATGTCCATATATTGGGCCACCTTACCAAAGGCAACTGAGACCTTGAAATGGAAATTTAAAAAATCGGTTTTTGCTTTAAGGTAGCAATCCACAGTTTTTAGAGCATTTTTCAGTTAATTTAGCTAGATCCGCCAAAACTGATAATGGCTCTGTCCAATCTGGTGAACAATCCGATTTCTCCCATAAAATCATTAAATCAAATGTCTAACAACAAAATAACATCATTTAAATCGCCTAGCACTGACTATCACCCTACCTGTATTGGGGATATTTTCCCCTACCCCCTCTTTCAGACCAGTGAATTTTCGTAAAATATGCCTAAAGTCTGGGCCCCCATGCATATTCCGTGCAAAAGGACGCCCCATAAATCTCATGCAAATACTTAGAGAATCAACCCAGGATCATAATGAGCAGTGCACAAATATGTGCCATCCATCTACTTTTTTCGCTATTTGTGAACAAAGATAACCCCTGCAAAGTCGACAGTTTAGAGCGTCACCGGCTAAGAATGACGATCGATCCGGGATCCGTATATAATCCCGGTTTTTACCAGTCTAAAAATAGAAAATAAGTATTTTTCACATGTTTGAGGCATAATTGATCCGATTTGGTGAAAGATGTCGGCAAATTATTGAAAGAGGATAATTTACAGCCCAATTTCATGCCCTACCCCTTAATATTGAAATTTTTGGCCCACCTCAAAAGTACGAAACTGTGAATGGAACCTTAAAGCAATACTTTTTGCACTAGTTTCTGGCAATTTTCGTCTAAAACTATTCTCTAACATAATTCCAATTAAATTCAGGCAAAGAAAGTGGATTTGCATTAAAACTGGCCTTTCAGGAGGAGTCAGGGCGAGTCATATGGTTTCGAGGCATTTTAGGTCGATTTTTGAGGAATGGAGCCCCAACTAACCGCATCCAGCTTTACTCACTCTGTAGTCGTGCGAGTGACCAACAGATCACGAAACAGTTATGTCCATATATTGGGCCACCTGACCAAAGGCAACTGAGACCTTGAAATGGAAATTTAAAAAATCGGTTTTTGCTTTAAAGCAATACTTTTTGCACTAGTTTCTGGCAATTTTCGTCTAAAACTATTCTCTAACATAATTCCAATTAAATTCAGGCAAAGAAAGTGGATTTGCATTAAAACTGGCCTTTCAGGAGGAGTCAGGGCGAGTCATATGGTTTCGAGGCATTTTAGGTCGATTTTTGAGGAATGGAGCCCCAACTAACCGCATCCAGCTTTACTCACTCTGTAGTCGTGCGAGTGACCAACAGATCACGAAACAGTTATGTCCATATATTGGGCCACCTTACCAAAGGCAACTGAGACCTTGAAATGGAAATTTAAAAAATCGGTTTTTGCTTTAAGGTAGCAATCCACAGTTTTTAGAGCATTTTTCAGTTAATTTAGCTAGATCCGCCAAAACTGATAATGGCTCTGTCCAATCTGGTGAACAATCCGATTTCTCCCATAAAATCATTAAATCAAATGTCTAACAACAAAATAACATCATTTAAATCGCCTAGCACTGACTATCACCCTACCTGTATTGGGGATATTTTCCCCTACCCCCTCTTTCAGACCAGTGAATTTTCGTAAAATATGCCTAAAGTCTGGGCCCCCATGCATATTCCGTGCAAAAGGACGCCCCATAAATCTCATGCAAATACTTAGAGAATCAACCCAGGATCATAATGAGCAGTGCACAAATATGTGCCATCCATCTACTTTTTTCGCTATTTGTGAACAAAGATAACCCCTGCAAAGTCGACAGTTTAGAGCGTCACCGGCTAAGAATGACGATCGATCCGGGATCCGTATATAATCCCGGTTTTTACCAGTCTAAAAATAGAAAATAAGTATTTTTCACATGTTTGAGGCATAATTGATCCGATTTGGTGAAAGATGTCGGCAAATTATTGAAAGAGGATAATTTACAGCCCAATTTCATGCCCTACCCCTTAATATTGAAATTTTTGGCCCACCTCAAAAGTACGAAACTGTGAATGGAACCTTAAAGCAATACTTTTTGCACTAGTTTCTGGCAATTTTCGTCTAAAACTATTCTCTAACATAATTCCAATTAAATTCAGGCAAAGAAAGTGGATTTGCATTAAAACTGGCCTTTCAGGAGGAGTCAGGGCGAGTCATATGGTTTCGAGGCATTTTAGGTCGATTTTTGAGGAATGGAGCCCCAACTAACCGCATCCAGCTTTACTCACTCTGTAGTCGTGCGAGTGACCAACAGATCACGAAACAGTTATGTCCATATATTGGGCCACCTTACCAAAGGCAACTGAGACCTTGAAATGGAAATTTAAAAAATCGGTTTTTGCTTTAAGGTAGCAATCCACAGTTTTTAGAGCATTTTTCAGTTAATTTAGCTAGATCCGCCAAAACTGATAATGGCTCTGTCCAATCTGGTGAACAATCCGATTTCTCCCATAAAATCATTAAATCAAATGTCTAACAACAAAATAACATCATTTAAATCGCCTAGCACTGACTATCACCCTACCTGTATTGGGGATATTTTCCCCTACCCCCTCTTTCAGACCAGTGAATTTTCGTAAAATATGCCTAAAGTCTGGGCCCCCATGCATATTCCGTGCAAAAGGACGCCCCATAAATCTCATGCAAATACTTAGAGAATCAACCCAGGATCATAATGAGCAGTGCACAAATATGTGCCATCCATCTACTTTTTTCGCTATTTGTGAACAAAGATAACCCCTGCAAAGTCGACAGTTTAGAGCGTCACCGGCTAAGAATGACGATCGATCCGGGATCCGTATATAATCCCGGTTTTTACCAGTCTAAAAATAGAAAATAAGTATTTTTCACATGTTTGAGGCATAATTGATCCGATTTGGTGAAAGATGTCGGCAAATTATTGAAAGAGGATAATTTACAGCCCAATTTCATGCCCTACCCCTTAATATTGAAATTTTTGGCCCACCTCAAAAGTACGAAACTGTGAATGGAACCTTAAAGCAATACTTTTTGCACTAGTTTCTGGCAATTTTCGTCTAAAACTATTCTCTAACATAATTCCAATTAAATTCAGGCAAAGAAAGTGGATTTGCATTAAAACTGGCCTTTCAGGAGGAGTCAGGGCGAGTCATATGGTTTCGAGGCATTTTAGGTCGATTTTTGAGGAATGGAGCCCCAACTAACCGCATCCAGCTTTACTCACTCTGTAGTCGTGCGAGTGACCAACAGATCACGAAACAGTTATGTCCATATATTGGGCCACCTGACCAAAGGCAACTGAGACCTTGAAATGGAAATTTAAAAAATCGGTTTTTGCTTTAAGGTAGCAATCCACAGTTTTTAGAGCATTTTTCAGTTAATTTAGCTAGATCCGCCAAAACTGATAATGGCTCTGTCCAATCTGGTGAACAATCCGATTTCTCCCATAAAATCATTAAATCAAATGTCTAACAACAAAATAACATCATTTAAATCGCCTAGCACTGACTATCACCCTACCTGTATTGGGGATATTTTCCCCTACCCCCTCTTTCAGACCAGTGAATTTTCGTAAAATATGCCTAAAGTCTGGGCCCCCATGCATATTCCGTGCAAAAGGACGCCCCATAAATCTCATGCAAATACTTAGAGAATCAACCCAGGATCATAATGAGCAGTGCACAAATATGTGCCATCCATCTACTTTTTTCGCTATTTGTGAACAAAGATAACCCCTGCAAAGTCGACAGTTTAGAGCGTCACCGGCTAAGAATGACGATCGATCCGGGATCCGTATATAATCCCGGTTTTTACCAGTCTAAAAATAGAAAATAAGTATTTTTCACATGTTTGAGGCATAATTGATCCGATTTGGTGAAAGATGTCGGCAAATTATTGAAAGAGGATAATTTACAGCCCAATTTCATGCCCTACCCCTTAATATTGAAATTTTTGGCCCACCTCAAAAGTACGAAACTGTGAATGGAACCTTAAAGCAATACTTTTTGCACTAGTTTCTGGCAATTTTCGTCTAAAACTATTCTCTAACATAATTCCAATTAAATTCAGGCAAAGAAAGTGGATTTGCATTAAAACTGGCCTTTCAGGAGGAGTCAGGGCGAGTCATATGGTTTCGAGGCATTTTAGGTCGATTTTTGAGGAATGGAGCCCCAACTAACCGCATCCAGCTTTACTCACTCTGTAGTCGTGCGAGTGACCAACAGATCACGAAACAGTTATGTCCATATATTGGGCCACCTGACCAAAGGCAACTGAGACCTTGAAATGGAAATTTAAAAAATCGGTTTTTGCTTTAAGGTAGCAATCCACAGTTTTTAGAGCATTTTTCAGTTAATTTAGCTAGATCCGCCAAAACTGATAATGGCTCTGTCCAATCTGGTGAACAATCCGATTTCTCCCATAAAATCATTAAATCAAATGTCTAACAACAAAATA
Organism: Rugalucina vietnamica; assembly: GCA_964017185.1. Classification (NCBI taxonomy): domain Eukaryota; kingdom Metazoa; phylum Mollusca; class Bivalvia; order Lucinida; family Lucinidae; genus Rugalucina; species Rugalucina vietnamica. Next base: position 51,748,456 of record OZ024880.1, on the reverse strand, counting down.
ACATCATTTAAATCGCCTAGCACTGACTATCACCCTACCTGTATTGGGGATATTTTCCCCTACCCCCTCTTTCAGACCAGTGAATTTTCGTAAAATATGCCTAAAGTCTGGGCCCCCATGCATATTCCGTGCAAAAGGACGCCCCATAAATCTCATGCAAATACTTAGAGAATCAACCCAGGATCATAATGAGCAGTGCACAAATATGTGCCATCCATCTACTTTTTTCGCTATTTGTGAACAAAGATAACCCCTGCAAAGTCGACAGTTTAGAGCGTCACCGGCTAAGAATGACGATCGATCCGGGATCCGTATATAATCCCGGTTTTTACCAGTCTAAAAATAGAAAATAAGTATTTTTCACATGTTTGAGGCATAATTGATCCGATTTGGTGAAAGATGTCGGCAAATTATTGAAAGAGGATAATTTACAGCCCAATTTCATGCCCTACCCCTTAATATTGAAATTTTTGGCCCACCTCAAAAGTACGAAACTGTGAATGGAACCTTAAAGCAATACTTTTTGCACTAGTTTCTGGCAATTTTCGTCTAAAACTATTCTCTAACATAATTCCAATTAAATTCAGGCAAAGAAAGTGGATTTGCATTAAAACTGGCCTTTCAGGAGGAGTCAGGGCGAGTCATATGGTTTCGAGGCATTTTAGGTCGATTTTTGAGGAATGGAGCCCCAACTAACCGCATCCAGCTTTACTCACTCTGTAGTCGTGCGAGTGACCAACAGATCACGAAACAGTTATGTCCATATATTGGGCCACCTGACCAAAGGCAACTGAGACCTTGAAATGGAAATTTAAAAAATCGGTTTTTGCTTTAAAGCAATACTTTTTGCACTAGTTTCTGGCAATTTTCGTCTAAAACTATTCTCTAACATAATTCCAATTAAATTCAGGCAAAGAAAGTGGATTTGCATTAAAACTGGCCTTTCAGGAGGAGTCAGGGCGAGTCATATGGTTTCGAGGCATTTTAGGTCGATTTTTGAGGAATGGAGCCCCAACTAACCGCATCCAGCTTTACTCACTCTGTAGTCGTGCGAGTGACCAACAGATCACGAAACAGTTATGTCCATATATTGGGCCACCTTACCAAAGGCAACTGAGACCTTGAAATGGAAATTTAAAAAATCGGTTTTTGCTTTAAGGTAGCAATCCACAGTTTTTAGAGCATTTTTCAGTTAATTTAGCTAGATCCGCCAAAACTGATAATGGCTCTGTCCAATCTGGTGAACAATCCGATTTCTCCCATAAAATCATTAAATCAAATGTCTAACAACAAAATAACATCATTTAAATCGCCTAGCACTGACTATCACCCTACCTGTATTGGGGATATTTTCCCCTACCCCCTCTTTCAGACCAGTGAATTTTCGTAAAATATGCCTAAAGTCTGGGCCCCCATGCATATTCCGTGCAAAAGGACGCCCCATAAATCTCATGCAAATACTTAGAGAATCAACCCAGGATCATAATGAGCAGTGCACAAATATGTGCCATCCATCTACTTTTTTCGCTATTTGTGAACAAAGATAACCCCTGCAAAGTCGACAGTTTAGAGCGTCACCGGCTAAGAATGACGATCGATCCGGGATCCGTATATAATCCCGGTTTTTACCAGTCTAAAAATAGAAAATAAGTATTTTTCACATGTTTGAGGCATAATTGATCCGATTTGGTGAAAGATGTCGGCAAATTATTGAAAGAGGATAATTTACAGCCCAATTTCATGCCCTACCCCTTAATATTGAAATTTTTGGCCCACCTCAAAAGTACGAAACTGTGAATGGAACCTTAAAGCAATACTTTTTGCACTAGTTTCTGGCAATTTTCGTCTAAAACTATTCTCTAACATAATTCCAATTAAATTCAGGCAAAGAAAGTGGATTTGCATTAAAACTGGCCTTTCAGGAGGAGTCAGGGCGAGTCATATGGTTTCGAGGCATTTTAGGTCGATTTTTGAGGAATGGAGCCCCAACTAACCGCATCCAGCTTTACTCACTCTGTAGTCGTGCGAGTGACCAACAGATCACGAAACAGTTATGTCCATATATTGGGCCACCTGACCAAAGGCAACTGAGACCTTGAAATGGAAATTTAAAAAATCGGTTTTTGCTTTAAAGCAATACTTTTTGCACTAGTTTCTGGCAATTTTCGTCTAAAACTATTCTCTAACATAATTCCAATTAAATTCAGGCAAAGAAAGTGGATTTGCATTAAAACTGGCCTTTCAGGAGGAGTCAGGGCGAGTCATATGGTTTCGAGGCATTTTAGGTCGATTTTTGAGGAATGGAGCCCCAACTAACCGCATCCAGCTTTACTCACTCTGTAGTCGTGCGAGTGACCAACAGATCACGAAACAGTTATGTCCATATATTGGGCCACCTGACCAAAGGCAACTGAGACCTTGAAATGGAAATTTAAAAAATCGGTTTTTGCTTTAAAGCAATACTTTTTGCACTAGTTTCTGGCAATTTTCGTCTAAAACTATTCTCTAACATAATTCCAATTAAATTCAGGCAAAGAAAGTGGATTTGCATTAAAACTGGCCTTTCAGGAGGAGTCAGGGCGAGTCATATGGTTTCGAGGCATTTTAGGTCGATTTTTGAGGAATGGAGCCCCAACTAACCGCATCCAGCTTTACTCACTCTGTAGTCGTGCGAGTGACCAACAGATCACGAAACAGTTATGTCCATATATTGGGCCACCTTACCAAAGGCAACTGAGACCTTGAAATGGAAATTTAAAAAATCGGTTTTTGCTTTAAGGTAGCAATCCACAGTTTTTAGAGCATTTTTCAGTTAATTTAGCTAGATCCGCCAAAACTGATAATGGCTCTGTCCAATCTGGTGAACAATCCGATTTCTCCCATAAAATCATTAAATCAAATGTCTAACAACAAAATAACATCATTTAAATCGCCTAGCACTGACTATCACCCTACCTGTATTGGGGATATTTTCCCCTACCCCCTCTTTCAGACCAGTGAATTTTCGTAAAATATGCCTAAAGTCTGGGCCCCCATGCATATTCCGTGCAAAAGGACGCCCCATAAATCTCATGCAAATACTTAGAGAATCAACCCAGGATCATAATGAGCAGTGCACAAATATGTGCCATCCATCTACTTTTTTCGCTATTTGTGAACAAAGATAACCCCTGCAAAGTCGACAGTTTAGAGCGTCACCGGCTAAGAATGACGATCGATCCGGGATCCGTATATAATCCCGGTTTTTACCAGTCTAAAAATAGAAAATAAGTATTTTTCACATGTTTGAGGCATAATTGATCCGATTTGGTGAAAGATGTCGGCAAATTATTGAAAGAGGATAATTTACAGCCCAATTTCATGCCCTACCCCTTAATATTGAAATTTTTGGCCCACCTCAAAAGTACGAAACTGTGAATGGAACCTTAAAGCAATACTTTTTGCACTAGTTTCTGGCAATTTTCGTCTAAAACTATTCTCTAACATAATTCCAATTAAATTCAGGCAAAGAAAGTGGATTTGCATTAAAACTGGCCTTTCAGGAGGAGTCAGGGCGAGTCATATGGTTTCGAGGCATTTTAGGTCGATTTTTGAGGAATGGAGCCCCAACTAACCGCATCCAGCTTTACTCACTCTGTAGTCGTGCGAGTGACCAACAGATCACGAAACAGTTATGTCCATATATTGGGCCACCTGACCAAAGGCAACTGAGACCTTGAAATGGAAATTTAAAAAATCGGTTTTTGCTTTAAGGTAGCAATCCACAGTTTTTAGAGCATTTTTCAGTTAATTTAGCTAGATCCGCCAAAACTGATAATGGCTCTGTCCAATCTGGTGAACAATCCGATTTCTCCCATAAAATCATTAAATCAAATGTCTAACAACAAAATAACATCATTTAAATCGCCTAGCACTGACTATCACCCTACCTGTATTGGGGATATTTTCCCCTACCCCCTCTTTCAGACCAGTGAATTTTCGTAAAATATGCCTAAAGTCTGGGCCCCCATGCATATTCCGTGCAAAAGGACGCCCCATAAATCTCATGCAAATACTTAGAGAATCAACCCAGGATCATAATGAGCAGTGCACAAATATGTGCCATCCATCTACTTTTTTCGCTATTTGTGAACAAAGATAACCCCTGCAAAGTCGACAGTTTAGAGCGTCACCGGCTAAGAATGACGATCGATCCGGGATCCGTATATAATCCCGGTTTTTACCAGTCTAAAAATAGAAAATAAGTATTTTTCACATGTTTGAGGCATAATTGATCCGATTTGGTGAAAGATGTCGGCAAATTATTGAAAGAGGATAATTTACAGCCCAATTTCATGCCCTACCCCTTAATATTGAAATTTTTGGCCCACCTCAAAAGTACGAAACTGTGAATGGAACCTTAAAGCAATACTTTTTGCACTAGTTTCTGGCAATTTTCGTCTAAAACTATTCTCTAACATAATTCCAATTAAATTCAGGCAAAGAAAGTGGATTTGCATTAAAACTGGCCTTTCAGGAGGAGTCAGGGCGAGTCACATGGTTTCGAGGCATTTTAGGTCGATTTTTGAGGAATGGAGCCCCAACTAACCGCATCCAGCTTTACTCACTCTGTAGTCGTGCGAGTGACCAACAGATCACGAAACAGTTATGTCCATATATTGGGCCACCTGACCAAAGGCAACTGAGACCTTGAAATGGAAATTTAAAAAATCGGTTTTTGCTTTAAGGTAGCAATCCACAGTTTTTAGAGCATTTTTCAGTTAATTTAGCTAGATCCGCCAAAACTGATAATGGCTCTGTCCAATCTGGTGAACAATCCGATTTCTCCCATAAAATCATTAAATCAAATGTCTAACAACAAAATAACATCATTTAAATCGCCTAGCACTGACTATCACCCTACCTGTATTGGGGATATTTTCCCCTACCCCCTCTTTCAGACCAGTGAATTTTCGTAAAATATGCCTAAAGTCTGGGCCCCCATGCATATTCCGTGCAAAAGGACGCCCCATAAATCTCATGCAAATACTTAGAGAATCAACCCAGGATCATAATGAGCAGTGCACAAATATGTGCCATCCATCTACTTTTTTCGCTATTTGTGAACAAAGATAACCCCTGCAAAGTCGACAGTTTAGAGCGTCACCGGCTAAGAATGACGATCGATCCGGGATCCGTATATAATCCCGGTTTTTACCAGTCTAAAAATAGAAAATAAGTATTTTTCACATGTTTGAGGCATAATTGATCCGATTTGGTGAAAGATGTCGGCAAATTATTGAAAGAGGATAATTTACAGCCCAATTTCATGCCCTACCCCTTAATATTGAAATTTTTGGCCCACCTCAAAAGTACGAAACTGTGAATGGAACCTTAAAGCAATACTTTTTGCACTAGTTTCTGGCAATTTTCGTCTAAAACTATTCTCTAACATAATTCCAATTAAATTCAGGCAAAGAAAGTGGATTTGCATTAAAACTGGCCTTTCAGGAGGAGTCAGGGCGAGTCATATGGTTTCGAGGCATTTTAGGTCGATTTTTGAGGAATGGAGCCCCAACTAACCGCATCCAGCTTTACTCACTCTGTAGTCGTGCGAGTGACCAACAGATCACGAAACAGTTATGTCCATATATTGGGCCACCTGACCAAAGGCAACTGAGACCTTGAAATGGAAATTTAAAAAATCGGTTTTTGCTTTAAGGTAGCAATCCACAGTTTTTAGAGCATTTTTCAGTTAATTTAGCTAGATCCGCCAAAACTGATAATGGCTCTGTCCAATCTGGTGAACAATCCGATTTCTCCCATAAAATCATTAAATCAAATGTCTAACAACAAAATAACATCATTTAAATCGCCTAGCACTGACTATCACCCTACCTGTATTGGGGATATTTTCCCCTACCCCCTCTTTCAGACCAGTGAATTTTCGTAAAATATGCCTAAAGTCTGGGCCCCCATGCATATTCCGTGCAAAAGGACGCCCCATAAATCTCATGCAAATACTTAGAGAATCAACCCAGGATCATAATGAGCAGTGCACAAATATGTGCCATCCATCTACTTTTTTCGCTATTTGTGAACAAAGATAACCCCTGCAAAGTCGACAGTTTAGAGCGTCACCGGCTAAGAATGACGATCGATCCGGGATCCGTATATAATCCCGGTTTTTACCAGTCTAAAAATAGAAAATAAGTATTTTTCACATGTTTGAGGCATAATTGATCCGATTTGGTGAAAGATGTCGGCAAATTATTGAAAGAGGATAATTTACAGCCCAATTTCATGCCCTACCCCTTAATATTGAAATTTTTGGCCCACCTCAAAAGTACGAAACTGTGAATGGAACCTTAAAGCAATACTTTTTGCACTAGTTTCTGGCAATTTTCGTCTAAAACTATTCTCTAACATAATTCCAATTAAATTCAGGCAAAGAAAGTGGATTTGCATTAAAACTGGCCTTTCAGGAGGAGTCAGGGCGAGTCATATGGTTTCGAGGCATTTTAGGTCGATTTTTGAGGAATGGAGCCCCAACTAACCGCATCCAGCTTTACTCACTCTGTAGTCGTGCGAGTGACCAACAGATCACGAAACAGTTATGTCCATATATTGGGCCACCTGACCAAAGGCAACTGAGACCTTGAAATGGAAATTTAAAAAATCGGTTTTTGCTTTAAAGCAATACTTTTTGCACTAGTTTCTGGCAATTTTCGTCTAAAACTATTCTCTAACATAATTCCAATTAAATTCAGGCAAAGAAAGTGGATTTGCATTAAAACTGGCCTTTCAGGAGGAGTCAGGGCGAGTCATATGGTTTCGAGGCATTTTAGGTCGATTTTTGAGGAATGGAGCCCCAACTAACCGCATCCAGCTTTACTCACTCTGTAGTCGTGCGAGTGACCAACAGATCACGAAACAGTTATGTCCATATATTGGGCCACCTTACCAAAGGCAACTGAGACCTTGAAATGGAAATTTAAAAAATCGGTTTTTGCTTTAAGGTAGCAATCCACAGTTTTTAGAGCATTTTTCAGTTAATTTAGCTAGATCCGCCAAAACTGATAATGGCTCTGTCCAATCTGGTGAACAATCCGATTTCTCCCATAAAATCATTAAATCAAATGTCTAACAACAAAATAACATCATTTAAATTGCCTAGCACTGACTATCACCCTACCTGTATTGGGGATATTTTCCCCTACCCCCTCTTTCAGACCAGTGAATTTTCGTAAAATATGCCTAAAGTCTGGGCCCCCATGCATATTCCGTGCAAAAGGACGCCCCATAAATCTCATGCAAATACTTAGAGAATCAACCCAGGATCATAATGAGCAGTGCACAAATATGTGCCATCCATCTACTTTTTTCGCTATTTGTGAACAAAGATAACCCCTGCAAAGTCGACAGTTTAGAGCGTCACCGGCTAAGAATGACGATCGATCCGGGATCCGTATATAATCCCGGTTTTTACCAGTCTAAAAATAGAAAATAAGTATTTTTCACATGTTTGAGGCATAATTGATCCGATTTGGTGAAAGATGTCGGCAAATTATTGAAAGAGGATAATTTACAGCCCAATTTCATGCCCTACCCCTTAATATTGAAATTTTTGGCCCACCTCAAAAGTACGAAACTGTGAATGGAACCTTAAAGCAATACTTTTTGCACTAGTTTCTGGCAATTTTCGTCTAAAACTATTCTCTAACATAATTCCAATTAAATTCAGGCAAAGAAAGTGGATTTGCATTAAAACTGGCCTTTCAGGAGGAGTCAGGGCGAGTCATATGGTTTCGAGGCATTTTAGGTCGATTTTTGAGGAATGGAGCCCCAACTAACCGCATCCAGCTTTACTCACTCTGTAGTCGTGCGAGTGACCAACAGATCACGAAACAGTTATGTCCATATATTGGGCCACCTGACCAAAGGCAACTGAGACCTTGAAATGGAAATTTAAAAAATCGGTTTTTGCTTTAAAGCAATACTTTTTGCACTAGTTTCTGGCAATTTTCGTCTAAAACTATTCTCTAACATAATTCCAATTAAATTCAGGCAAAGAAAGTGGATTTGCATTAAAACTGGCCTTTCAGGAGGAGTCAGGGCGAGTCATATGGTTTCGAGGCATTTTAGGTCGATTTTTGAGGAATGGAGCCCCAACTAACCGCATCCAGCTTTACTCACTCTGTAGTCGTGCGAGTGACCAACAGATCACGAAACAGTTATGTCCATATATTGGGCCACCTTACCAAAGGCAACTGAGACCTTGAAATGGAAATTTAAAAAATCGGTTTTTGCTTTAAGGTAGCAATCCACAGTTTTTAGAGCATTTTTCAGTTAATTTAGCTAGATCCGCCAAAACTGATAATGGCTCTGTCCAATCTGGTGAACAATCCGATTTCTCCCATAAAATCATTAAATCAAATGTCTAACAACAAAATAACATCATTTAAATCGCCTAGCACTGACTATCACCCTACCTGTATTGGGGATATTTTCCCCTACCCCCTCTTTCAGACCAGTGAATTTTCGTAAAATATGCCTAAAGTCTGGGCCCCCATGCATATTCCGTGCAAAAGGACGCCCCATAAATCTCATGCAAATACTTAGAGAATCAACCCAGGATCATAATGAGCAGTGCACAAATATGTGCCATCCATCTACTTTTTTCGCTATTTGTGAACAAAGATAACCCCTGCAAAGTCGACAGTTTAGAGCGTCACCGGCTAAGAATGACGATCGATCCGGGATCCGTATATAATCCCGGTTTTTACCAGTCTAAAAATAGAAAATAAGTATTTTTCACATGTTTGAGGCATAATTGATCCGATTTGGTGAAAGATGTCGGCAAATTATTGAAAGAGGATAATTTACAGCCCAATTTCATGCCCTACCCCTTAATATTGAAATTTTTGGCCCACCTCAAAAGTACGAAACTGTGAATGGAACCTTAAAGCAATACTTTTTGCACTAGTTTCTGGCAATTTTCGTCTAAAACTATTCTCTAACATAATTCCAATTAAATTCAGGCAAAGAAAGTGGATTTGCATTAAAACTGGCCTTTCAGGAGGAGTCAGGGCGAGTCATATGGTTTCGAGGCATTTTAGGTCGATTTTTGAGGAATGGAGCCCCAACTAACCGCATCCAGCTTTACTCACTCTGTAGTCGTGCGAGTGACCAACAGATCACGAAACAGTTATGTCCATATATTGGGCCACCTGACCAAAGGCAACTGAGACCTTGAAATGGAAATTTAAAAAATCGGTTTTTGCTTTAAAGCAATACTTTTTGCACTAGTTTCTGGCAATTTTCGTCTAAAACTATTCTCTAACATAATTCCAATTAAATTCAGGCAAAGAAAGTGGATTTGCATTAAAACTGGCCTTTCAGGAGGAGTCAGGGCGAGTCATATGGTTTCGAGGCATTTTAGGTCGATTTTTGAGGAATGGAGCCCCAACTAACCGCATCCAGCTTTACTCACTCTGTAGTCGTGCGAGTGACCAACAGATCACGAAACAGTTATGTCCATATATTGGGCCACCTTACCAAAGGCAACTGAGACCTTGAAATGGAAATTTAAAAAATCGGTTTTTGCTTTAAGGTAGCAATCCACAGTTTTTAGAGCATTTTTCAGTTAATTTAGCTAGATCCGCCAAAACTGATAATGGCTCTGTCCAATCTGGTGAACAATCCGATTTCTCCCATAAAATCATTAAATCAAATGTCTAACAACAAAATAACATCATTTAAATCGCCTAGCACTGACTATCACCCTACCTGTATTGGGGATATTTTCCCCTACCCCCTCTTTCAGACCAGTGAATTTTCGTAAAATATGCCTAAAGTCTGGGCCCCCATGCATATTCCGTGCAAAAGGACGCCCCATAAATCTCATGCAAATACTTAGAGAATCAACCCAGGATCATAATGAGCAGTGCACAAATATGTGCCATCCATCTACTTTTTTCGCTATTTGTGAACAAAGATAACCCCTGCAAAGTCGACAGTTTAGAGCGTCACCGGCTAAGAATGACGATCGATCCGGGATCCGTATATAATCCCGGTTTTTACCAGTCTAAAAATAGAAAATAAGTATTTTTCACATGTTTGAGGCATAATTGATCCGATTTGGTGAAAGATGTCGGCAAATTATTGAAAGAGGATAATTTACAGCCCAATTTCATGCCCTACCCCTTAATATTGAAATTTTTGGCCCACCTCAAAAGTACGAAACTGTGAATGGAACCTTAAAGCAATACTTTTTGCACTAGTTTCTGGCAATTTTCGTCTAAAACTATTCTCTAACATAATTCCAATTAAATTCAGGCAAAGAAAGTGGATTTGCATTAAAACTGGCCTTTCAGGAGGAGTCAGGGCGAGTCATATGGTTTCGAGGCATTTTAGGTCGATTTTTGAGGAATGGAGCCCCAACTAACCGCATCCAGCTTTACTCACTCTGTAGTCGTGCGAGTGACCAACAGATCACGAAACAGTTATGTCCATATATTGGGCCACCTGACCAAAGGCAACTGAGACCTTGAAATGGAAATTTAAAAAATCGGTTTTTGCTTTAAGGTAGCAATCCACAGTTTTTAGAGCATTTTTCAGTTAATTTAGCTAGATCCGCCAAAACTGATAATGGCTCTGTCCAATCTGGTGAACAATCCGATTTCTCCCATAAAATCATTAAATCAAATGTCTAACAACAAAATAACATCATTTAAATCGCCTAGCACTGACTATCACCCTACCTGTATTGGGGATATTTTCCCCTACCCCCTCTTTCAGACCAGTGAATTTTCGTAAAATATGCCTAAAGTCTGGGCCCCCATGCATATTCCGTGCAAAAGGACGCCCCATAAATCTCATGCAAATACTTAGAGAATCAACCCAGGATCATAATGAGCAGTGCACAAATATGTGCCATCCATCTACTTTTTTCGCTATTTGTGAACAAAGATAACCCCTGCAAAGTCGACAGTTTAGAGCGTCACCGGCTAAGAATGACGATCGATCCGGGATCCGTATATAATCCCGGTTTTTACCAGTCTAAAAATAGAAAATAAGTATTTTTCACATGTTTGAGGCATAATTGATCCGATTTGGTGAAAGATGTCGGCAAATTATTGAAAGAGGATAATTTACAGCCCAATTTCATGCCCTACCCCTTAATATTGAAATTTTTGGCCCACCTCAAAAGTACGAAACTGTGAATGGAACCTTAAAGCAATACTTTTTGCACTAGTTTCTGGCAATTTTCGTCTAAAACTATTCTCTAACATAATTCCAATTAAATTCAGGCAAAGAAAGTGGATTTGCATTAAAACTGGCCTTTCAGGAGGAGTCAGGGCGAGTCATATGGTTTCGAGGCATTTTAGGTCGATTTTTGAGGAATGGAGCCCCAACTAACCGCATCCAGCTTTACTCACTCTGTAGTCGTGCGAGTGACCAACAGATCACGAAACAGTTATGTCCATATATTGGGCCACCTGACCAAAGGCAACTGAGACCTTGAAATGGAAATTTAAAAAATCGGTTTTTGCTTTAAAGCAATACTTTTTGCACTAGTTTCTGGCAATTTTCGTCTAAAACTATTCTCTAACATAATTCCAATTAAATTCAGGCAAAGAAAGTGGATTTGCATTAAAACTGGCCTTTCAGGAGGAGTCAGGGCGAGTCATATGGTTTCGAGGCATTTTAGGTCGATTTTTGAGGAATGGAGCCCCAACTAACCGCATCCAGCTTTACTCACTCTGTAGTCGTGCGAGTGACCAACAGATCACGAAACAGTTATGTCCATATATTGGGCCACCTTACCAAAGGCAACTGAGACCTTGAAATGGAAATTTAAAAAATCGGTTTTTGCTTTAAGGTAGCAATCCACAGTTTTTAGAGCATTTTTCAGTTAATTTAGCTAGATCCGCCAAAACTGATAATGGCTCTGTCCAATCTGGTGAACAATCCGATTTCTCCCATAAAATCATTAAATCAAATGTCTAACAACAAAATAACATCATTTAAATCGCCTAGCACTGACTATCACCCTACCTGTATTGGGGATATTTTCCCCTACCCCCTCTTTCAGACCAGTGAATTTTCGTAAAATATGCCTAAAGTCTGGGCCCCCATGCATATTCCGTGCAAAAGGACGCCCCATAAATCTCATGCAAATACTTAGAGAATCAACCCAGGATCATAATGAGCAGTGCACAAATATGTGCCATCCATCTACTTTTTTCGCTATTTGTGAACAAAGATAACCCCTGCAAAGTCGACAGTTTAGAGCGTCACCGGCTAAGAATGACGATCGATCCGGGATCCGTATATAATCCCGGTTTTTACCAGTCTAAAAATAGAAAATAAGTATTTTTCACATGTTTGAGGCATAATTGATCCGATTTGGTGAAAGATGTCGGCAAATTATTGAAAGAGGATAATTTACAGCCCAATTTCATGCCCTACCCCTTAATATTGAAATTTTTGGCCCACCTCAAAAGTACGAAACTGTGAATGGAACCTTAAAGCAATACTTTTTGCACTAGTTTCTGGCAATTTTCGTCTAAAACTATTCTCTAACATAATTCCAATTAAATTCAGGCAAAGAAAGTGGATTTGCATTAAAACTGGCCTTTCAGGAGGAGTCAGGGCGAGTCATATGGTTTCGAGGCATTTTAGGTCGATTTTTGAGGAATGGAGCCCCAACTAACCGCATCCAGCTTTACTCACTCTGTAGTCGTGCGAGTGACCAACAGATCACGAAACAGTTATGTCCATATATTGGGCCACCTGACCAAAGGCAACTGAGACCTTGAAATGGAAATTTAAAAAATCGGTTTTTGCTTTAAGGTAGCAATCCACAGTTTTTAGAGCATTTTTCAGTTAATTTAGCTAGATCCGCCAAAACTGATAATGGCTCTGTCCAATCTGGTGAACAATCCGATTTCTCCCATAAAATCATTAAATCAAATGTCTAACAACAAAATAACATCATTTAAATCGCCTAGCACTGACTATCACCCTACCTGTATTGGGGATATTTTCCCCTACCCCCTCTTTCAGACCAGTGAATTTTCGTAAAATATGCCTAAAGTCTGGGCCCCCATGCATATTCCGTGCAAAAGGACGCCCCATAAATCTCATGCAAATACTTAGAGAATCAACCCAGGATCATAATGAGCAGTGCACAAATATGTGCCATCCATCTACTTTTTTCGCTATTTGTGAACAAAGATAACCCCTGCAAAGTCGACAGTTTAGAGCGTCACCGGCTAAGAATGACGATCGATCCGGGATCCGTATATAATCCCGGTTTTTACCAGTCTAAAAATAGAAAATAAGTATTTTTCACATGTTTGAGGCATAATTGATCCGATTTGGTGAAAGATGTCGGCAAATTATTGAAAGAGGATAATTTACAGCCCAATTTCATGCCCTACCCCTTAATATTGAAATTTTTGGCCCACCTCAAAAGTACGAAACTGTGAATGGAACCTTAAAGCAATACTTTTTGCACTAGTTTCTGGCAATTTTCGTCTAAAACTATTCTCTAACATAATTCCAATTAAATTCAGGCAAAGAAAGTGGATTTGCATTAAAACTGGCCTTTCAGGAGGAGTCAGGGCGAGTCATATGGTTTCGAGGCATTTTAGGTCGATTTTTGAGGAATGGAGCCCCAACTAACCGCATCCAGCTTTACTCACTCTGTAGTCGTGCGAGTGACCAACAGATCACGAAACAGTTATGTCCATATATTGGGCCACCTGACCAAAGGCAACTGAGACCTTGAAATGGAAATTTAAAAAATCGGTTTTTGCTTTAAGGTAGCAATCCACAGTTTTTAGAGCATTTTTCAGTTAATTTAGCTAGATCCGCCAAAACTGATAATGGCTCTGTCCAATCTGGTGAACAATCCGATTTCTCCCATAAAATCATTAAATCAAATGTCTAACAACAAAATAACATCATTTAAATCGCCTAGCACTGACTATCACCCTACCTGTATTGGGGATATTTTCCCCTACCCCCTCTTTCAGACCAGTGAATTTTCGTAAAATATGCCTAAAGTCTGGGCCCCCATGCATATTCCGTGCAAAAGGACGCCCCATAAATCTCATGCAAATACTTAGAGAATCAACCCAGGATCATAATGAGCAGTGCACAAATATGTGCCATCCATCTACTTTTTTCGCTATTTGTGAACAAAGATAACCCCTGCAAAGTCGACAGTTTAGAGCGTCACCGGCTAAGAATGACGATCGATCCGGGATCCGTATATAATCCCGGTTTTTACCAGTCTAAAAATAGAAAATAAGTATTTTTCACATGTTTGAGGCATAATTGATCCGATTTGGTGAAAGATGTCGGCAAATTATTGAAAGAGGATAATTTACAGCCCAATTTCATGCCCTACCCCTTAATATTGAAATTTTTGGCCCACCTCAAAAGTACGAAACTGTGAATGGAACCTTAAAGCAATACTTTTTGCACTAGTTTCTGGCAATTTTCGTCTAAAACTATTCTCTAACATAATTCCAATTAAATTCAGGCAAAGAAAGTGGATTTGCATTAAAACTGGCCTTTCAGGAGGAGTCAGGGCGAGTCATATGGTTTCGAGGCATTTTAGGTCGATTTTTGAGGAATGGAGCCCCAACTAACCGCATCCAGCTTTACTCACTCTGTAGTCGTGCGAGTGACCAACAGATCACGAAACAGTTATGTCCATATATTGGGCCACCTGACCAAAGGCAACTGAGACCTTGAAATGGAAATTTAAAAAATCGGTTTTTGCTTTAAAGCAATACTTTTTGCACTAGTTTCTGGCAATTTTCGTCTAAAACTATTCTCTAACATAATTCCAATTAAATTCAGGCAAAGAAAGTGGATTTGCATTAAAACTGGCCTTTCAGGAGGAGTCAGGGCGAGTCATATGGTTTCGAGGCATTTTAGGTCGATTTTTGAGGAATGGAGCCCCAACTAACCGCATCCAGCTTTACTCACTCTGTAGTCGTGCGAGTGACCAACAGATCACGAAACAGTTATGTCCATATATTGGGCCACCTTACCAAAGGCAACTGAGACCTTGAAATGGAAATTTAAAAAATCGGTTTTTGCTTTAAGGTAGCAATCCACAGTTTTTAGAGCATTTTTCAGTTAATTTAGCTAGATCCGCCAAAACTGATAATGGCTCTGTCCAATCTGGTGAACAATCCGATTTCTCCCATAAAATCATTAAATCAAATGTCTAACAACAAAATAACATCATTTAAATCGCCTAGCACTGACTATCACCCTACCTGTATTGGGGATATTTTCCCCTACCCCCTCTTTCAGACCAGTGAATTTTCGTAAAATATGCCTAAAGTCTGGGCCCCCATGCATATTCCGTGCAAAAGGACGCCCCATAAATCTCATGCAAATACTTAGAGAATCAACCCAGGATCATAATGAGCAGTGCACAAATATGTGCCATCCATCTACTTTTTTCGCTATTTGTGAACAAAGATAACCCCTGCAAAGTCGACAGTTTAGAGCGTCACCGGCTAAGAATGACGATCGATCCGGGATCCGTATATAATCCCGGTTTTTACCAGTCTAAAAATAGAAAATAAGTATTTTTCACATGTTTGAGGCATAATTGATCCGATTTGGTGAAAGATGTCGGCAAATTATTGAAAGAGGATAATTTACAGCCCAATTTCATGCCCTACCCCTTAATATTGAAATTTTTGGCCCACCTCAAAAGTACGAAACTGTGAATGGAACCTTAAAGCAATACTTTTTGCACTAGTTTCTGGCAATTTTCGTCTAAAACTATTCTCTAACATAATTCCAATTAAATTCAGGCAAAGAAAGTGGATTTGCATTAAAACTGGCCTTTCAGGAGGAGTCAGGGCGAGTCATATGGTTTCGAGGCATTTTAGGTCGATTTTTGAGGAATGGAGCCCCAACTAACCGCATCCAGCTTTACTCACTCTGTAGTCGTGCGAGTGACCAACAGATCACGAAACAGTTATGTCCATATATTGGGCCACCTGACCAAAGGCAACTGAGACCTTGAAATGGAAATTTAAAAAATCGGTTTTTGCTTTAAAGCAATACTTTTTGCACTAGTTTCTGGCAATTTTCGTCTAAAACTATTCTCTAACATAATTCCAATTAAATTCAGGCAAAGAAAGTGGATTTGCATTAAAACTGGCCTTTCAGGAGGAGTCAGGGCGAGTCATATGGTTTCGAGGCATTTTAGGTCGATTTTTGAGGAATGGAGCCCCAACTAACCGCATCCAGCTTTACTCACTCTGTAGTCGTGCGAGTGACCAACAGATCACGAAACAGTTATGTCCATATATTGGGCCACCTTACCAAAGGCAACTGAGACCTTGAAATGGAAATTTAAAAAATCGGTTTTTGCTTTAAGGTAGCAATCCACAGTTTTTAGAGCATTTTTCAGTTAATTTAGCTAGATCCGCCAAAACTGATAATGGCTCTGTCCAATCTGGTGAACAATCCGATTTCTCCCATAAAATCATTAAATCAAATGTCTAACAACAAAATAACATCATTTAAATCGCCTAGCACTGACTATCACCCTACCTGTATTGGGGATATTTTCCCCTACCCCCTCTTTCAGACCAGTGAATTTTCGTAAAATATGCCTAAAGTCTGGGCCCCCATGCATATTCCGTGCAAAAGGACGCCCCATAAATCTCATGCAAATACTTAGAGAATCAACCCAGGATCATAATGAGCAGTGCACAAATATGTGCCATCCATCTACTTTTTTCGCTATTTGTGAACAAAGATAACCCCTGCAAAGTCGACAGTTTAGAGCGTCACCGGCTAAGAATGACGATCGATCCGGGATCCGTATATAATCCCGGTTTTTACCAGTCTAAAAATAGAAAATAAGTATTTTTCACATGTTTGAGGCATAATTGATCCGATTTGGTGAAAGATGTCGGCAAATTATTGAAAGAGGATAATTTACAGCCCAATTTCATGCCCTACCCCTTAATATTGAAATTTTTGGCCCACCTCAAAAGTACGAAACTGTGAATGGAACCTTAAAGCAATACTTTTTGCACTAGTTTCTGGCAATTTTCGTCTAAAACTATTCTCTAACATAATTCCAATTAAATTCAGGCAAAGAAAGTGGATTTGCATTAAAACTGGCCTTTCAGGAGGAGTCAGGGCGAGTCATATGGTTTCGAGGCATTTTAGGTCGATTTTTGAGGAATGGAGCCCCAACTAACCGCATCCAGCTTTACTCACTCTGTAGTCGTGCGAGTGACCAACAGATCACGAAACAGTTATGTCCATATATTGGGCCACCTGACCAAAG
Organism: Rugalucina vietnamica; assembly: GCA_964017185.1. Lineage (NCBI taxonomy): Eukaryota > Metazoa > Mollusca > Bivalvia > Lucinida > Lucinidae > Rugalucina > Rugalucina vietnamica. The sequence continues at coordinate 51,731,127 of OZ024880.1, read as the reverse complement.
GCAACTGAGACCTTGAAATGGAAATTTAAAAAATCGGTTTTTGCTTTAAGGTAGCAATCCACAGTTTTTAGAGCATTTTTCAGTTAATTTAGCTAGATCCGCCAAAACTGATAATGGCTCTGTCCAATCTGGTGAACAATCCGATTTCTCCCATAAAATCATTAAATCAAATGTCTAACAACAAAATAACATCATTTAAATCGCCTAGCACTGACTATCACCCTACCTGTATTGGGGATATTTTCCCCTACCCCCTCTTTCAGACCAGTGAATTTTCGTAAAATATGCCTAAAGTCTGGGCCCCCATGCATATTCCGTGCAAAAGGACGCCCCATAAATCTCATGCAAATACTTAGAGAATCAACCCAGGATCATAATGAGCAGTGCACAAATATGTGCCATCCATCTACTTTTTTCGCTATTTGTGAACAAAGATAACCCCTGCAAAGTCGACAGTTTAGAGCGTCACCGGCTAAGAATGACGATCGATCCGGGATCCGTATATAATCCCGGTTTTTACCAGTCTAAAAATAGAAAATAAGTATTTTTCACATGTTTGAGGCATAATTGATCCGATTTGGTGAAAGATGTCGGCAAATTATTGAAAGAGGATAATTTACAGCCCAATTTCATGCCCTACCCCTTAATATTGAAATTTTTGGCCCACCTCAAAAGTACGAAACTGTGAATGGAACCTAAATCACGTCTTGATTACGACGTCTAACTGACGAACTAGTTTGACGTCAAAACAACGTCCAATCCAGACGTCCAAAAGACGTCAGGAAATGACGTCTGATAGACGTTGGAAATTTGTTATATGACGTCGCGACCAAAATATAACCTATATCTGACGTCAAACAGACGTCAGGTGCCTGCTGGGACAAAGTAACATGACATATATATCCCGATGGGCCACTCGGAAAAAACGTCATGCATATCAGGAGCACCCAAACGCACATGAGCTTTTTTAATCTTTTAAAAACTCTTCTTTAGTTATTAGAAAAGTCTATTGACAACGTCTGTCAGCATTTATTTTCGGTATTGACAGACGTCTTGCAATAACAAAACCAACTTTTTGCCAGTGACAGATTGGATGATTAGTTACATCAGGAAAACATGTCCGTGAAATGTATACCCCCTTGATATTGTAAAACTGGGGTTTGCAGGGCTGTACCTTATTTTCCGAGTTATTTTTGTTCCAAAACATAGATTGTGGATACTAACGGTTAGAACCGCCTAGGCGGGGCGGTTCTAATGTGTACCCACAATGTATGTTTTGAGCAAAAATATCTTCTTTTTTTTTCAATGAAATTTTCAATTTTTACAACTGAAAAAAAATCTCTGTATACTGCATGGGCAAATTTTCATAATAAATACATTTGGATAAAACATTTGGTTATGGTGAAGTCACTAACTGAAGTGAAGTTCGAACAAATATATTCGGAAATCAAATGCATCCGCCGAATTGCGTGCGGCGAAATTTCAGGTAACCCGAAACATGATTTCAATATAATAAAGAGATATGTTTATATTTCTGCATTTGAAGCAAATATTTTGATACTGTTTTTCGGATTCTCATAGATTCGCCAAGTTTACATGTAATTTGCATGTATCGTTACTCTGTCAAGATCCTTCCCTGGTCTTTACACCATAGAAATAACGGCTTGTAACAAAATGACAATTTTTCGTAAAAAAAAAAAAAAAAAAAAAAAAAAAAATCTTTCAGCTCGAGTATAAATAATGTTCCGAAAAATCTCATCCCAGATATCAAAGAATAAAACTTTAATTCAGATTGTTTTGTGAATGCTGATATGGGATAAGAGCAAAAAGTCGGCAAATTTACTATTTACAGACGTCTGTCAATAGCACATTTATCGAATATTTGCTATTGACACACGTCTGTCAATAGACATTCCGCAAAAAACAAACTCCTCACTACAAGCCTATTTATCCATGAAATTCCAGAGGTTTGGTATTGTTTGCCTGAATGAGGCATTCACTGTGTCCAAGTATAATATGAGCCCCGTTCGGGGTTTTCGACAAAGGGCGACACAAATCGGTCTGTACAGTCACAGAAGCAAGCTAGAGGTGTGAAATTTTGGCTATAAGTAGAAGAGGAATTGTACTATCCGATTAGCGAAAACAAAGGCGCTGATCAGCTGTGCAGTTACTGCACAGCTGATCTGCGCCTCTGTTTTCGCATATGCAAAAATCCGGTTTTCTCGCGATGCGGCTCGTATGAATTCATAGTTCATTGACTTACCATGTATACTCCGTCTGTTACTTGCACAACTCCCCATTACATCTTGAAATCTGTAGAATGCTTGGTACATTTCAATGAAAGTAAAACAAAAAGGTGAGCGAGTATGGCAATTGAAAGTTCGTGTTGCCTCATGTTTAAGACACTTTAATAAAGAAGTTTTGTTAGTCATATGGCGTTTCATGTAGATGTAGCTAATCATCTGGCTTTACATTCGTGTTGTTTTGCTTTGACGACTTGTGGTGTCTTTTTCTTAGTTTCTCGCCCAAAACGCTCTCATCCCAAACTTATGATCACTTATGGCTTTGAAAACTTTTCGATTGATAAGCCACAGTCATGTTGATCAAGTGCATTCGATGTTCGACAGTAGCATTTTCCTGAAAGGGCAAAGTGAGGCATGAGAAGCTGAATTAGGTGTCTAACCTGAGTTTTGTCAACATCAATGCAAGTTCTCCAAATACCCCTGTCTGTACAGTAGGAAAAGCGGGTTAAATATTAGGTAAATACCATATGCTGTAAGGATTAACTGGGTCTTAAATGCCAATTTGCCGTTTGGAAAGTATGCTACTAGAATCGACTTACAGGCTAGCCTATAAAATCTACGCTTCCTCTCTCATCCGATGTCTTTATTCCGATAAATGCGTGACATTTTCAGTTACATTTTTCAAATCAACCATTCCATATAATATAAATCATTTAACACCGCGACTTTAGCATTGGCAAACTTCTATGCGGTGTGTTAACATTTGAACGTAATTATTGTCATTTTAAATAGATAACGAGGTCACTGCATTGATTGGATTTCAAAGACAGATATTTCAGTCTTTGAAAACTGTAAATAAACAAAATCTCAAGGTTATACACTCGTACAGTCGATTCATAGATGCATGGGAATAAGGCGATAACTTTTTTGCACGAACAAGTAAATAACAGTAAACAACAACAGTTTCTGTAATCAGTACCGATGCATTCTAGCACATTGAATGGCGTTGCATGTTGAAATAAGCAGTAGTATTAAAAAAAAAAAAAAAAAAAAAAAAAAAAAATGTGGTAATTACGTCGTACCTGTAAACCATAAAAAACGAGGATGAGTCGATTTTCTTTGTTTATAATGGTTTCCTTAGATCTCTGATAGATTTATATATTGGCCGATCAAGTAGCTTATCGTTGGCTCGTTGACAAAACCTCGTTACTGCACTTTTTTTCGTTTTTTCACATGGCGCGATTCAAAACATTCAAATTCAGCTTGTGACAAAGCCTTGTAGGTTATGTCCAATGGGAAGTTAGTTTTTCGATGACCTTACAAAACCTCGTAACTACAAATGGTAAACGGACTTGAAAAAAGGTGACAAAACCTGTATATGCAATATCAAAAATTTAAATACAAGAAAATCTTTATCTTTTAGATATGCAAAAGTTGCATATCTATGATTTCTCATAAATGCATTCTTTAATTCATCATAAGAATCTGCTTCTAGCTTTCATTTATCAAGTTTTGTATATACGACAATTTGTAAACATGCACAATTATATATCATTTATATACAAGTTTTAGTTTTTTGCTTCTCCTGAAATTTGTTTTTTTGCAGTTACGAGGTTTTGTCAACGAGCCAACGTTATGAGCTAATGTGCTCTTGGCCGATATATAGATTTATTGTGAAAGCAGTGTAACGGTGTGCTCTATGAGTCTATGACCCCCCCTCCCCAACACACACACACACACAAACACACACACTTTAATAAAAAGTGAAAATATAAATAAATAAATAAATAAATAAATAAATAAATAAATAAACTGCCACACACCGCGTACACAATTACGCTGCACATCTTTACTCGTATGCAACATTTGTATTCAGTTTACTTTCATATCTTTATCAAAGACATCTTATTTATAGGGTGGGTACGGTGTTACATTTTTAAGTAATAAAGTCTTTTGAAATATGTAAAATATAAAATGAACTCAATCAAAGTTTGTTGAACTATGCTGACTTTAACAAATATAATTTTCGACTGATGTCTCACATTAACATGACAATAGGGATTCTTACCCCACCCTGTTATCTGATACTTTATAGTGAAATGAATAGTGCTATACAGTAATAGGCTACAAACAGAAATGAAATGACCCTGGCGTATATAGTATATAGCATGCGCGGATCCAGAAAATTTTTTCATGGGGGGGGGGGGGGGGGGGGGGGTCCAAATTCCCAGAAGGGGTCTGACGGAAAATTTCAACATGACAATAATTAATAATCTGGCAATTCCAGTGGGGGGGGGGGTCCGGACCCACGCCCCCCCCCCCCCTTCTGGATCCGCCCATGTATAGGTTTTTTATGATATTATTTGTTGTTGATGTTTTACTTTATAGGCCGTTTTAGCATCTTTAAATGGAATAGAAATGAAACCAGAATGCAGAGATTGAAAACCTATATACATATGCCGTTCTCCAACGCGGTTCCCTGGGTTTACTGCGGCTGGTCTTGCCGCACTCAGTCATTCGACATTGTCATAGCAGTGCAATTTATATCCGTTACGAAAACGTTCCCATGCAATATACTCGTACGGAGAATTTTTTTCAGTTGTAAAACTGAAAAGAAAATTTCTTCAGAAAAAAAAAATGATAGTTTTCTTATTTTTGCTCAAAACATTGATTGTAGTACACGTTAGAACCGCCTCGCCGAGGCGGTTCTAATGAGTACCCGCAATCTATGTTTCGGATCAAAAATAAGACAAATAGGTATATCCCTGCAAACCCCAGTTTTTCCATATAAAAGTGGGGTTCAAGGGGGTATATATTTCACGGACACGTTTTCCTATAAATGTCGGACAGTGTTAATGAGGCCCTAACAAGGGGGTCTTAGCTTCCTGTTCCCTGAACAAAAAATGACCTTTCTTCCCAGCTCTTTTAAATGTTAAGTTCCTTAATTTTCCTGCTACCGGACCCCTAAACCCCAACAGTTAGAGCTGACAGGCGCTAACTAATACAAGCAAGTAATAGTTGGGGAACCGAAATCGCGTATCTTGCAAAATGACAAAAAAATTGCACCCGACTTTGATATGGCTGAAGTTTTGCATATTGGTTGCCTGAACAGTCCACTGTGTAGAAATACGATGCGAGTTGCATTTCGATAAAACAGTGCATTTTGTATGGAACGCCGTTGATGCGTCTATAATAATTATATTTCATGTACACTCGCTGTATGAGAACGCGTTTAATAGTGTTCACTAACTTTGAATCTTGCTCCCCAGATGCCTCAATTAAGATATTTTCTAGTGCTCCCAAGTTCCGTGAAAACTAAATGGCCCTTCTCTTCAGATCCCAAAAGCTGAAATGCTAAAATGTGTAACTGCATATATTTGTTATTTACAGTTCAGCTGAAGAAACGATCCGTCTCCGTATGGCATTAGTTATTATCAATACACTAATAAGAGAAATAAATAGACGACATCATTTCAGTTGCTTTTTTGAGATGAATACCAAATGTTTTTCATCGAGTGAGTTGAAAACATCAGAATTTTCACGAGTGCGCAACTCACGGAATGAAATATATTTGGTATTCACCGAAAAAAAAACAAAAAAACAAAAAAAAAAAAAAAAAAAAAAAAAAAAAAACAAATTTTCTTTTTATACTAAAAGTAGTTCCTCTTCTACAGTGAAGATATAGGCTGATATCAGTCACTAGTTACTTTTCAAATCAGTGAGATTTGATATCAGTGAAATTTCATATCAGTGAAAATATCAATTTTATCATGTTTTGATATACATAGGTTTTCACTGTAAAGTATAAATAAAATGGCTATGTTCTGTTCGATTTGACTAAGTTCCCAGTCATGTGATAATTATGAAAGAGGTGATTATGTGACTTGGCCTATTTAATCGTGGAATCATCAGTGAAATTCGATTGGCATTTTAATTTTATTTAAAGTATAAAAAAAAGAAAAAGTCACTTGTCAAATAGAACCTTTTTTGAAAATTTTAAAAGGGTTTACCAAATTATAATAAAAGCACGATCGCACCAATTACTATATTTCATTTTAACTAGTTTGTACAAAATATTTTACAGTATTCATACCTTTAATCCATTTAAAAGTTTTGTTAAGTACTGAATGCACATTCAAGTGACTCCTATTTCATGATTATATTTCATATTAAACAGTAAAAGGAAGAAACTTTGAATTGCGTATATTAAATCACATCAGGAAAACATGTCCGTGTAATGTTTACCCCCTTGAACCCCACTTTTATATAGTAAAACTGGGGTTTGCAGGGGTATACCTATTTTTCTTATTTTTGCTCCAAAACATAGATTGTGGGTACTCGTTAGAACCGCCTCGCCGAGGCGGTTCTAACGTGTACCCACAATTTATGTTTTGAGCAAAAATAAGAAAAATATCAAAGATTTTCTACTGAAATTTTTCAATTTTTACAAATTAAAAAATCTCAGTATATTGCATGGGCGTGTTTTCGTAATGATTAGCAAGTTTGTTCTTTTGGCGACTATTCTACATCTTTTTTATATTATCTGCTGGGGTATTTCTTAATTTGTGTTATGTAGTAATTGAGAAATCACGGCAAACGTTTTCTAATAAATTGTCTTGGCGTCATTTAACGTCATTTTATCCATATTCATACCTTTCAAGTGCCCACATTTTAGGTGCAGTCATATTCAACCAAACTTGCTTTAAAACATCTGTTTGGTGTCAAGGAAGCAAGAATCCGCTCAAAGTTTTTTAATTTGTTTCTTCAGACACTCTTGAGAGACTACGTTATTCTGACGTTAATTTGCCATATTTTTCAATGTGCCCCAAAACGTTCAAAACTTCTCAATTTAGAAAATTTCTTTCAGAATGATTGTTCTCCATATCAAAAGCTTCTGATTATGACAAAAATTTCGTCTGTACATTTCTGGATAGTCTACTGAGTAAGAAAATAGTGCTGAAATCAGTATTTGATTGCTACCTTAACCCAATATTTAGACAGCTTTTAATGATTCAAATGACCAAAGAGAATACAAAATGTTTTTTATCGGTGACCTAAACCCAAATGATTTCCAGCCTCGATCCCAAAGCGAAATGATGACCTTTTCAGTCACTATCATTAACGTCACTTGTAACACGTACACGCATTCATATGCACCAAATTCAAAGCGGAAATAAAACTTTTACACGTACTCCTTTGTGCTTAATACAGTGATGAAATTTTTGTCCACGTAAATGCCGATCTAATGCTTGCTGAAAAGTCTTGCTTTTTCAGCAGCTTCATGTGTGAATTTTCATAGTGACCCCTACTTGGAACCAGGGTCGATAGGTCTCATCTCGGCCTGTCTTTTGCAGTTATGTTTGTGTAACAATCATCTGGAGGGATGAAATTATCTACCTGAGAGGGAGAATCTGCTCCAGGTGCTTAATACCTCACAATATTTTTAAAACATTATAGTAGGAATAAATTTATTTTGATCAGTATATTTATTGTTATATGCGAAATCAAGCATAACCTCTAGTAACCATCTTTTTTTATAAACAGACCTAGGCCTGTCTAGTCTATTAGGCTGACCAGGCTGGTTAGGATCTAATCTACCTGATTACAAACTACGAGGGCTGTTTTTCACAGAAAGGCTCACATCTTTATACGGCCTATAAAAATGAGCTGTAATTACGCAAGGGCGATTTTACGGTGGGAAAACAGTTTCGACCAGTAATTAGTTTTGGGTAAAGTGACTTTGTCACTGTTGATAAAGATGGTATCTTCGATTTATTGGGCAGTAATGCGACATTTTCCTTCAAAATAAGTAAACCTTGGCACGGTAAAAGTTTAATGACGACCTACTTGTCATTAATTTCAACAATGAATTTTAAAAGATTTTTTTTAAAATTCAGTTAACGTCCCTTTCAAGATTATTTCAGCTCATATGAAACGGGCCAATCAGTAGGTGGGGCGAAAAACGGGAGAACCCCGAGAAAAAAAACCACCTGGCACACCCGCAAGCAGAACTTGGCTTGTCTCACATGTGGCCAGAGCGGGGATCGATTTAAAAGATTTGTTCACAGTCATATTAACAGCCGTATTCAACCGCGGCTTGTTTTTTTTTGCGTCAAAACAAGCTAAAAAAAAAAAAAAAAAAAAAAAAAAAAAAAAAAAAAAAAAAAAAATCTAAGTCCGCTCGAATGCCCGGGCGGGTTCGATAGTCAGGTTTGTCTCGCAAAAACCATATCCTCTTGCTACTTGATGCCACACAAAAACGATCGTTTTCGACCTCCTTGCAACTGAACAGGGAACTTCAGCCATTTGTTCATATATATGTGTGTGTGTGTGTGTGTGTGTGTGTGTGTGTGTGTGTGTGTGTGTAATGGACCATACTGTTATCATGTAAGGGAGACAATCGGTTTATCGGTTTTCCAGATAACGAACGACAACTGGATGCGCCAGTTAATCGATTTTCGAATATTAGAACGATTTTCCCCAAGTATTTATGAGTGGCACCTATTGGTGATTAGTGGACAGTCTGTATATTCAAATTATGCTTTTAGCAGCGGTACAGATTGAACATAGTTTCAAAGCTGGGATTTGCAAATCTTCCAAATCTGTAAAATATGCATATTTTTCCGGTCATGTACATTTATTCGTGAAAGTCAGTCATGGTCTTTGAATGATCATTTCATGTTTCTTTTTATCATTAAACTTGTATTTACATTGATGAATTCACTGATAACATTTTCCACCATTTAAGTCCAAATATTTCAACTACATAGTTCGCTGGATCCATTGTGTTTGTTTTGACTTTTTCCCGACTAAATTCGCACTCGTTTAACTGTCCTGATTGCGGGTATTGACGAACTGTTCCTTTTATACGAGCTATTTTCAGCCAGGTCGGGTATTGGTTTTCTCCATAAAAACTAAGCCACGACGCAGCGTGAACTCAAAATACATGTATAAAGATACGAGAAGAGCCCCACCATGTTGTATCAAAGTCATGTATGTGAAATACGTATGCTTTATTTCATAGGCATTTAGGACCATATGTGTGGTAAATGATACGAGCCAGGTCCAAGAATTGAACTCATTTTCAGCAACTATCGCCCGCTGTTTTTTCGCGAACTTCTACTGTCCTATTACAGAATTGCGATTCGCAACAGATGAGTGCACCCCGGTAATTTACCATAGTTAAAGCGTCACATTTCTTTTTTTTATATACAACAATACAATCACATCCGTAACATCCGTAATAACGTTAAATAGGAGTGCCTTTTGAAAAATATTTTTGGCCGATTTCGTGAAGTAACGCCCTACTAAGTCCTTTTAAAAGCTTGTGCAGAACATGTTTTTGAAATAGTCTGTTTTTAATTAAAATTTCGAATTGTTGGATGCGCTATAGATGCAGTTTATTCATTGAGTTATTGTGGAGTGTCTTGTTTGTTGAACTAAATTACAATTTCGGGAATTACAAATTACCTGTTTTCGATCAGAAAAAGCTGATGGAATAATCGATTAATCGGTAAGTGTAAATCTATAAGATTTTTGATGTCCTAGAATGCTTTATTTCTATCCATCGAGGAATTAAATAGAGAAGACAAAATATCACGTATTTAGCTATCGTATAAAGGTATACTCGTTGCATATAATCAGCGTCAAATTGACAGGTCGCAAAAGTTTCATGTATAAACGCATGGAGCGCACATATACTTGTAAAATCGATGATTTATAATTATATTGCTTTTTACATCGATTAGATATAAATGGCTCCTGCATTTTATTGCAGTAAAAGCCCTAGAGATAGTGATACATATCCAATCTCCATATATTTTAGCTACACCATACAAGCTTCACTTGCAATAACTTGCAACATATGAAGAATGCAATTTGATGTAGTTTTAGATGTTACTTGATTTGTTGGAGAAATGAATATAACTGCTACTTGATTCTTTGTCATAAAGCCTACTGTCTGAACACCATCTTTCAGAAACTGCATTTTTCGAAATCTCACTTTTCTGAAACACCAGAAGAAAAATATGACCATTCCATTTTTTTGCAACTCAGGAGTCCTAAAAGGTGCCTTAAAAAGTTTGAAAATCGGTTCACTAATAAAAAATAGTTATGCCCAAAAATCAATTTGAATATGTATTTTGCATGTGCAAGGGAGGTAATCCAAACATCTTAAAACTGAAAATCAATCAAATCTGGGGAATTAATTTAAGAATTTGGTGCTCAGCTATGCATACAAAACAATTTTGGTTTGGTTTGGTGCATTTTGGATGAAAATTAATCAGTTTAGATTTTTTCCGGGAAAATAGTTACTTCCCTTGCTGGCAATTTTACAATGGAAAAAGCCTTATTCAAAAAAATTTTCTTGCATAAAATTTTTATTTGTTAACCGATTTTTCAAAATTTTTGTGGCACTTTTTAAGACGTTTGGAATGCAAAATGGTGACATGCTCATATTTTTCTTGAGGTCTTTCAGAAAAGTGAGATTTTGAAAAATGCACTTTTTGGAGGATGGTGTGTAGACAGTAGTGACAGCATAGACTTTGAACCACTGCAGAGGCCGAAGTCGAGGATCCAAAATTTGGATCCATTTTGGATCCTGTTTAACTCGTTTAAGCTCATTCATTCAGTAAGGTTGTAATACTTACCCTTTCAAAGCGATGCTTCTATTGCGATTTACTATGGTTCTTGTTTTCATGTTTGTTTCTTTAATGCGTTTGTATTATGTATGTCTAAATATAGTAATTGTATGCAGCATAATGACGGTATTTTGTGAAAGAGCTCCTGGGTAATCAAGTGTTCTTGTATATCAGTAATTATATGAGCATGTGCGTGAGAAAATCAACAATTTGGGTTCCGACCAGGTGCGACACAAACCGGGCTATACAGTCACAGAAGATGGTTAGAGGCTGGAAATTTTGGATTTAGAAGGTAGAGCAATAACTGTACTATCCGTGTATTATGGCAAGCCAAATGCACACTAATTCGAGAAATTTAGGATATGTCTATTAAACCTGGTTTATGTATTACATAAACCAGGTTTATCGCACATAAACCAGGTTTAACGGCCATATACTAGGTTTCTCGTTGGTTATCCTGAAGCCCTGGTCACATGGACAGATTTACTCACATATGCAAATTTTGCGTATACGCAAATTTTACTCACATAAGCAAATCTGTCCATGTGACCGCAATTTTTCCACTTTTGCGTATACGCAAAATTTGCATATACGCAAAATTTGCACTTGGTCTAGAGCAAGTGCAAATCTCAAAATTTACTTTTACTTACGTGAGCAAAATTTGCATACATGCAAATCTGTCCATGTGACCGGAAAGCAAAATTTGCATATGTGAGTAGTTATTATATTGTGCCATATAAATGCTAAAAAGGCGTTAATTCAAACTGCAATTATTCCCAAAATGACTGAATAAAACAATATAACATATCTGACCTAATTAAAATAACACTACCACCTTAAAACGTTCAGTAGAAAGCTATTGAAGGCCTAGGGGTTAAAGGAATCTCTTAACTGAGAGCAGTGGATTTTGCCACACCAAATAAATTCCCAAATGTTCTGTACTCAGTTGGAGTGGCGAGCCAATAGATCATGAGTGCTACTTGTTTTTGCACATCTAATGCATCCCGTACAGTATTTTCCATTGGAGAAAGATCAGGTTCAAGAACCCTGACACACCTTATTGAAGGTTTGCCTAGTGATTCTGAAGTTTTCCACCCATTGCTCATCTGTAAATGTCTGTAGCACTATCCTGTCATACCAATCACTAGATCTTTTTTTTTTTCGCCATTTCTGCTTTTCATGTCCTAACCCCATAGCAAACCCTAATCCAAGGCAGTATGGCATCATTCTATGTCGCCTAAACCAGAATAGTCCATTCATTTTAACTACTTTTACTGATATAAATTTTATACGATATAAAAATCTGACAATTTTAACTGAAATGACAAGACCTCAAAAGCTCATGTGACCGCAAAGCAAAATTTACTTTTACTTACGTGAGCAAAATTTGCATATATGCAAAATTTGCGTATACGCAAATCCTGGCCATGTGACCGGGGCTTTAGTTTCATTACATAAACCAGGTTTAACGGACATATACTAGTTTAACTACAAAACCTATGATAACAGTTGTTAAACCTGGTTTAAGTGATGAAACCTAGGATAACGATTGAGAAACCTGGTATTTGCCATAGTGTAGCGAAAACAAAGGCGCTGATCAGCTTCGCAGTTACTGCGAAACTGATCTGCGCCTTTGTTTTCTTATATGCAGATTGTTGGTTTTCCCATGCTGCGGCTCAAATGTTATTTTGGTTGTTTTCCGCTTTGGTTTTTGAACGAGATTTTAGTTAGATAAGTTATCTATATGAGCCAGCCATGTAAGCTTATCATCTATCATCAAACGCAAAAACTTTTGTTTGGTAACGTTGGCGATTATCAAGCCCCTCAATCAAGTTTAATGTCTAATTCTCATGCGATCATATAGGCACATTGTAATTTAAGTTTCTATTCAACATCTAAGCTTAAAATGTATTGTGAAGCGAAGCAACATTCTTTTAATACAGAGGTTACTACCTTTTGTGCCTTAAACAAGCCGAGAGAATTTATATAGTCATAAATAGTCACATGAATACCCATTTTTTCTCAAGGTTTCTGTTTAAAAATGAAAATCTAGTCTGATAATAAACATAGTTCAGAGGCTAAAAACCTTTTTTCATGCTCACCTCTGCTGAGCATAAAATTTAAACTGCTCATAAATGACAAAATACCTCAAATAAATTTGAACTTAAGGTTTAGATCACCAAAGCCTGTAATTTATCTTGCTTGTAAATGTTCATTTATTAGCAGGATAAACTTTAGTCGCAGCTGAGCTGAGCATGAAATTTTTTATAGCCTCAGGACCAGGCTCACCCTAAATTATAATATATACACTATGCTGGAATTGATGGGTTCGGCGTCCACTGGTAAGAGGAACACAACTCATACATGCGCGGATCCAGAATTTTTTTTTTATTTTTGGGTGGGTGGGGGAGTCTATGTAGTACCAGGAAGGACGGTGGTTTGATCAGAGCACGAAAACTCCAAGGGAAGTGCTAAGAAATACATGAACGTAACATTATTACGTTTGTATACCTCACGAAAGCTTTGACCTTTAGTCAGTCATGATATAACTACTGACAACCACTTAAGGATTGAAATTCAGATTTTAGCTTTCACTGGATGATGAAAAACATTAGGCTGTTTTAATGTCTGTGAAGCCCGAAGGGCTTCTCGAAGACATTAAAACAGCTAATGTTTTTCATCATCCAGTGAAAGCTAAAATCTGAATTTCAATACTTATATTTACATTTATATTATCAATCAAGTATCAGATTTTTAATTGCGCATATTACCGCTCATTTTCATGTTATTTGACATTAAATCCCACTTAACGTAATTTTCGCGCCTAACGTCATGGCGATACGCGACCAACGTCACGACAACAAGAGAAAACAAACAACGTCACTGGGTGGGTTTTGACGTCACCCTACCCATAGGCGTGGCCTCTAGATCACGTGACTTAATGTTTTTCATTGGGAAATGAAGAAATTAAGAAAGATACTTTCATCTAGGGCGATTGCAATAAAAATGTAAATATGTGGTATTGTTTACATACAAACCGATAAATGATCGGTGACACGCACTGCAATTGAGACAGAAGTATTAGATATTCGAGTTTTCTCCTATAGCGTGTACTCTACTGAAAAGTAGATGGGAGCAGTTGTTTTAATGCTTAAGGTGCATGTTTTCAGGTCTAAGATGTTCTGAACTGTCATTTGTTAAATGACATTAAGATTTCATACCTCACTTATTGAATCATCTGCATTAATTATTTTACTTGTGTGTGTGTGTGTTTTGTTTTACTTCAGCATACCTTCAATTGCAATATTTGATGAATGTCGGAACGCCATTTCCCAAGGGGGGGGGGGGGGGAAATATGTCATAGGCTAACTCCTATATGGCTATTCCCATATCCAATAAAACGTCCCATCTATGCCTAGTGAATGTCCCTTGTGAAAGACCCAGTTGGTAGACGTAGCTTTAGGTACGGATAGGTACTGGTTTTTATACAAGTTTCCCATCATTCATTCACACTCTGTTTACATCGCCATTGTATTGCACATCGGCATTCATTTCGTAAACATTTTCAATTGGCATTTATCATCAATAAATATATTGTTCCAATATATTGTTACAGGCTCTCTATCCCATCCCTGTTGACAGAACTCACGTTTTCGCCAAGAGCCCAGCTGGAGGTCAGTAGCCACTGGGCCTAGCGACCACACTCCGTGACACATGCAGAAATTGAACATTTATTGAAAGAAAGTAACACAAGAAATCCAGGTTATTTTGTTTTCGCAAACACTTCAATGTTATTGTGTTGGAAGCACTATATGTTCATGGGGCGGAAGTGTTTGCGAAAACGAAATAACCTGGATTTCATATGTTACTTTCATTCATTAAATGTTCAATTTCTGCATTGACTGCGCCTATCTATCAGTCAATAGAGTAAATGGTATTGGAGAAATCTCGAATATCTAACCTCAACTTCTGTCTCAATTGCAGTGTGCGTCACCCATTCCATACCACTTGTTTATCAGTAGTGATGTATATGGAAAGTATGTCATAACTTTCAACTCTGATTCAGTGGTGCGGTAATTTTAATGATGACATACAGACGCGTACATGTACCCCAGTACGATGTCTTGTGCTCACAAACGCTTTTCAGTTCTGGATTTAAAATCGCGCACCGCTTTTTCTTTGCAAGTTTATCAACCTCTCAAATGGGCAGAAACTGAAAGTTGATACATTCACCTACCCGGGAAACATACTCACATCCAATGAATGTGTCTCTCTCAGAACCACAAAAAATCAATGTGCCATTTGTAACTAACTCTCTGTGGTGAAACTGTTTGAGAAGCGATATGCCATTATATCGCGGTTTTGTGCGGACGAAGCATTTTCAGCAAGGTTCACACGCCTCGCTCTCTTGATTTTATATGAGCTGCGACATGAGAAATCCAACATTGTGGTTTCCGAGCAGGTCCGACACAAACCGGGCTGTACAGTCACAGAAGATGGCTAGAAGCTTGAAATTTCGGATTCAAGAAGAAGAAGAAGAAGAAGAGGCATTGAACTATACGTGTGGCGAAAACAAAGGCGCTGATCAACTTCGCAGTTGCTGCGAAGCTGATCTGCGCCTTTGGTTTCGCATATGCAGATTGTTGGTTTTCCCATGCGACGGTTCATATGGAAAACCCTAAAACTACTCTACCATGTCCGAAGCCCTCTTCAATGTTTTTGCAGTTGAGTCCTCCGTCAAACCACCCATCATTAGTATTCATTTTATATTGACCATTCAAATCAGCACATAGCTAACGGTCAATGAAGGTTAGACAACAAGGGGGTTAGACAAACCAACCAACCGACGTGCTTTTTACAGGTAAATACAAGTGCAAAAATACAATGTTTGTCTAAGGAAATAGGGGTGGGCGTGGTTATACCTTGCTGGCGGAGGAGTCAATTACGTAGATAAACAAGAGCTGTATACTTAAACTTATATTTAGTCCCTAGGTCTTAAAAGTCATTAAAATGGGGACAAAAGTCTTATTCTGTTTTATGTACTACAGCAATATTATTGTATAGAAACATCTATTTTCTTGTTTGTTTTCGTTGGAGTAGACACAGTTGGACACTTGATTCTAAATCATTAAAACTATATATTTAAAACAATTAATACGAATAACAGCTGTGGTCAGAATTTGTTACAAAGTTCATTCCGGATGCTTGAGTGAAAACAATCTCTATTAAACAGATGGGATGCTGATTAACGTAAACTTTGTATTCTTTTTGTGAGACATATACAAACGATATCTATGACATCTATAGATCCAGATGGACTATACTGTTAAAGGAATTCCAAAGAAAATTGAAATGTACAAATGCATAATTAAAACCACACCTGACGCTCCAAATATCAAAATCGACTGATCCAATGGTATGATGATGGGGAAGTCCATTCGACACCAATTTGAGCCGCCTCGTGGGAAAACCAACAATGTGGTTTCCGAGCAGGTCTGACACAAACCGGGCTGTACAGCTACAGAAGCAGGCTAGAAGCTTGAAATTTTTGAGTTAGGTAGAGGAGGAATTGTACTATCCGAGTAGCGAAAACAAAGGCGCTGATCAGCTACTCGGTAAGTAACCGCGAAGCTGATCTGCGCCTTTGTTTTCGCCTATGCAGATTGTTGGTTTTCTCATGAGGTGGCTCATTTATAATGTACTGGACCGAATGTTAACTGATCGGTCCATGCCTATTTTGAAATAGGCATGCACCCGCAAATATACGGGTGCACCCCGCGGCATATTTAGAGGTTCACGCCTATTTTCAGATACGGGTTAAACTGTCTTTTAGGGGTTAACGGTGCATGCCTAGTTTAGGGGCGAATGCCTAGTTTAGAGGTAGACCCCCAAAATGCAGGTGCGCCCCTATTTTAGGGGTGCGTGCCTATTTTAGGGGTAACCTCTATTAGCGTATATACATTAGCGTATAACTTTCTGAGCTGTGTATGTCAGCAAAAAAGTGCTCTTAAACATGGATGTCCGAAAAATTTGGTCATTCATAGACTATGGAAAAATGGGACCATTCATATATTTTGACTTGAAAAAGGTAACACATTCATATATCTGGCGAGGCAGAAAAAGGGAGCTATTCGGGCGGCACATCCCTACTACGTCATACATGAATAAAGGTAGTTACCCCCCCCCCCCTCCCCGAGTCCCAGACACGCTTTAAGCACGCGCTATATATATTTAACGCGCGTCTCAAACACGTCTTCGGGCACGTCACTGAAGCAGTATCTCGTAAAATAGGAACGCGCATGTATCGTACACTGGCGTGTCTAAAATGTGCACCAAACGCGTTCAAAGCGTATTTAACGCGCCTGTAACGCGCGTGGAACGTATTCGAAACGTATATGGCACAGGACCGAGATACGCCGAGCTTCGAGAAATTTTCAAGCATGCTTAAAAATCTTTTTAGCTGAAACGCGCGTGGAGTTTTTTACGGACATAAGAGAGATGACAAACTTATTTTCACACACCAGGGGCACAATATTCTCATATTTAACTGATTATTTGTAAGAAGATAATTAATGTGAGATATCAAGTTTATATAATGTCACGAGTTTTGACACTAGAGCCCAACCAAAAATTTCAAAATTTTGTCAAATCATTTGTGATCATTTGTAAACTAAAAAAATGTATGTAATTTCATGCACAGATCAGTGTGTAAACTTTCCCATCAGACCTGGACGACTTGAAAACTCCGGGCCAGTGCTCTATTAATATACCAGAGGACCAATGGTCCTGTAAACGCTCACCTGAGATCTGCTTCATATACCAATAAACATATTTGAATATTATGGTATTTAACCCCAGTGCAGGGGCAGATGAAGCCCTTGGGCCATTTTCTTTTTTCAGAATAATCAATATTCTGTCCATTTGCCAATTCCCTGCTGGTTTCCCCCTTCAAATAATATTTTAAAAGCAGATGAGCCCCTGGGGTCCATTTTTTTTTTCAGAATCATTAAATTTCAGTCCTACTGCCCATTTCCTGCAAGACTTTCACTTAAAATGACATTTTAGAACTTTTCCCCATTCAAATGCATTGACGACGTATGTTGACCTTGCCATAAAATAGGTCAAGGTCACCACAGGGTCATGTTTTATATATACGTTGTAGTACTTGAGTCATCCATACTTCATGCAAAGTTTCGTTGAAATCGGTTCACCAGTTCTGGAGAAGAAGATATTTTAAGGGTTTTTACCATATATGGGCATGGCGGCCAGCTTGGTCATGTGACCTGGATTATTTATATACACATTGGTTCCCACTTCCTATAGATGCTTCATATAAAATTTGGCTTTGATTGGCCAAGTGGTTTCAGAGAAAAAAATCTTTGAAAAGTGTGTATGGACGACAGACCGGCCAAGGTCAAGAGATGACCTTGACCTAAATTAATCATATACCTTCATCTAATCCATTAGTTGTTTGCATCTACCACTTTTCAGATCTCAGGCTGCAATAGTTTTCAAAAAATAGCTAATTTCCACTTTTCCCAATATAAGTCTATGGAAACTTAAAGTTACCATAGCAACCAGAGTTCTTATCTGACTGGAATAAAAAACGCAAATCAAATTATGTAGAGGCTACTGTCAGGAACATGTATACAAAGTACAGGATTCATCCACTCGACAGTTTCTGAGGAGATTTTTGAATGTTTTTTTTTTTTTTTTTTTTTTTTTTTTTTTTTTTTTAAATTTGCCCTTTATGGGGTCCCAGCAACCAATCAAAATAAAGGATTAGGACAAAACTCGCAAGAAACGTCAAACACTACTCAATAAACATTTCTGCAAAAACAAAATTCAAATGTCTGCAATTCTAGCGGAAAAATAGCCGATTTTCACTTTTCCCATTATAAGTCTATGGAAACTTTAAGTTGCCATAGCAACCAGAGTTCTTATCCGCCTGGAATAAAAAACACAAATTATGTAAAGGCCACTGCCAGGAACATGTATACAAAGTATAGGCTTCATCCCCTTGACAGTTTCTGAGAAGAAGATTTTTGAATGTTTTTCGAAATTTTGCCCTATATGGGGCCCCTGCAACCAATCAAAATGAAGGATTAGAACAAAAGTCACAAGAAACGTAGAGGACTACTCAATAAACATTTCTGCTAAAACAAAATTCAAATATCTCCAACAAGACAGCAAAAACTGGCAATTTACACTTTTTTCCATTATAAGTGTATGGGAAGCATAAGTTGCCATAGCAACCAGAGTCCTTATCCGATCAAAACAAAAAACACAATTATTCTTTCCCCCTACCTGTAGATGGTGAATGTGTAATATGAGAACAATTGGCCCAGCGGTTTCAGAGAAGATCTTTGAAATTGTGGACGACGGACGGACGACGGACGACGGACGGACGACGGACGGGCGCCGGAGCATGGGTATACTATACGCTCACCTATGAGCCTTCGGCTCAGGTGAGCTAATAAGGTTGTGTGGCTGAAAAGACAAAGTTGAGAGAAATTTCCATGACGAACCAAGAGTCTGATTAACCCATATTTGACGAATGAATTTTCCCATCATTATCATTAGGGTGAGTCCACTTTTATTTTTTAGGGGCGTCAGGAGTGATTTTTAAATTTTTTTTTTTTTCATTTGTTTTCGATGAAAATTCTCTGAGCAAACAGAATAGCTCCAGATGGGACGCCGCGTTCTGTGGCGTCACATCTGGGGCTATTCTGTTTGCCTATGTCCCATAAAAGGGACGACGAGTTAAAAGGTATTTCCAAACCTCGGGCTTAAGGCCTCGTCATAAATAAGCGAAAGTCTCTCGACGTTAACTTGCGTTCAATTGCAACAATGAGTTTTTGTTGGTTTGATTTATTTCTTTATGTCCCAATCAACAGTTTTGGACATGTCTGGACGTTAGCTGTTATCTGGGACGTAAAACAATAGATAAATAAAGGGCATCTATGCCTTAGATTGGGATACTCCCTAATTGACAAATAGGTCCCTTTCAAAGATGAAAATGCCTAGTTCTTTATTATTATTGTGTTCTTGCATATTTTGATTGTCAATGACATAATTTATGTCAATTTTAACATAAGTTTGGGAATTCACATTTCTAAGCATTAATGCAATATGCATAGATTGAAAGCAACTTTACTTTTGAACCTGTCCTGTATCTCTAAAAATACATCTACATAAACGAAATATACTCACCCCGACACCAGTTTGACAAGAAATACGACCATGAATGTTTACAATTCTACAGTTGATGTCTTTAAAACTGTCCATAACAACTGTGCTTATTTTAGTTCATGAAAAATTTCAGGAAATTATACATTTTCGCCTTGCTGACCCTGTTCCCCCCCCTAGACCCAGAATGCCACTTTGATATGATGTGTGAATGTAAAAAACACATAAACTGACGAAAGGGCATGCTGGGTCCCGGGGGGGGGGGGTGGAGCACACCTAGAATTAAACTATAAGATTGTAAATTAATAATTAATAAGTTTTTTCAGAATAAACTTAAAATTACAAAACAATAAACAATCAATGTGTAGATATTGTTCAGCATTCATATGACAAACAAGCCCATATTTATTTGCTTGAAAAGTGTTGTTGACAAACAAATGCAAATCAGTTCAAAGTCTAATGGTTCATTTTTGCCAAAGATGGGGTGGGTTGTGAAAATGTTTAGTTGCATTGTCTGGATTCCGTTAAATCAGCCAAACTGTTTTATGAACGAAATTGTATATATTTCTTCGCCTATAAATGTTGAATTCAGCCACATAGTCATAACATGAAAATTTCTTCCTCCCAAATCTGAGATTTAGGGACTTATTACATCTAAGGCATAGATGTTCTTAAAAAAAAGTTTTTACGTCGAGGGAAATTGTCTAACGTAGCACTGTCCTATTTTTTTGCACTAAAACATAGATTGTGGCCACTCGTTAGAACAGCCCTATATAGAATCCAAAATGATGAGAAAATATCAAACATTTTTTTTTCTGAAAACATTCACGTTTTTACAACTTTAAAATTCTTACTAATATAACTGGCGATGGTATTTTCACGCCGCCGCGCCCTTTCATTTAATATGCATCTACGTTTTCAATAGGTGATTGTGTCATGATGAATATTGCATATGAGCATGTGCGTGAGAAAACCAACAATTTGGGTTCCGACCAGGTCCGACACAAACCGGCCTGTACAGTCACAGAAGATGGTTAGAGGCTGGAAATTTTGGATTTAGAAAGTAGAGGAATTGTACTATCCGTATATATATATATATATACCGAAAAAAATGGCGCCGATCAGCTTCGCGGTTACCGCGAAGCTGATCTGCGCCTTTGTTTTCGCCTTAGCAGATAGTTGGTTTTCCCATGCGGCGGCTCACATGTTATCCTTGCATGCATCTTTGTAGTTTTTGTATACCGGTATAATTATGAAATTCAAACTCAGTTTTTCAAAAAAAAAAAAAAAAAAAAAAAAAAAAAAAAAAAAAAAAAAAAAAAAATGTGACCCCATTATGGCACCGCCACATCAATTATAACGTAGGCATGTGTGTGAAAAATTCAACAAATGTAGGGGTTTCAACTCAGAGATAACCAAGGTCATCCTGGGTGTCAAACAAGCTAGTCTGAAAAGTAACCACATTGTTGGTTTTCCCACGAGGCGGCTCACACGGGGACCCAACTGTTAATCGTGATTATTGATGCGACGTGGAATGTTAATGCATGCTAATACAATATGGAGTTTCGTATGCGTCGGCGATATTGTTACGAATG
This sequence comes from Rugalucina vietnamica, assembly GCA_964017185.1. Lineage (NCBI taxonomy): Eukaryota > Metazoa > Mollusca > Bivalvia > Lucinida > Lucinidae > Rugalucina > Rugalucina vietnamica. The sequence continues at coordinate 51,709,461 of OZ024880.1, read as the reverse complement.
CGACGTTCCACATCCTCTGTCCTTGACATGTTTTGCTCTCGCGAAAATAAACAAAGCCGAGTTTACAAAATCGGCGTCCACTATGATCTGCAAAATTCTTCAATGTTCCCAATTGAAGTCAATTGTAATACTTACGGCACTTGTGTTTTTCAGCTAATGGTTTATAAAGTTGACCCGTAGATACAATTTTGCCACGGAAATTCATTACATTATTAAATTCCTTTTGTTTTTCATTGTCTTGGTCGTAAACTAAAAAGTATAACACAGTCCTGTGGGTGTCTTTATTGAAATATGTATCCGAACGGCTTTGTAAATGCACATTTATTTACTGAGCGTCAAAAACAGTATGATAAGCATCTGTTGTATGCATCGAAGACGAAGGTACGTACTACTAGAATGAGTCATGGAAGAATTAGCATTTTTGATGTGCTCTTTCAAAAGTTATTTACGTACATGCAGAAGCATAACGAGTGCCTTTATCAAGCGAAATATTGCATGCTCTGAGATTGCATGGCGTTTTTTCCTTGGACTACACGTACTTTGTTGAGCGAGCTTCAAAGCATATACCACTTTTATTTTGAATGAGGTCACACAGAGTGGGGTTTCTGATTCAGATAGTGACACAACATTCTTATCATCCTGACGGCTTTGTAAATGCACATTTATCTACTGAGCGTGAAAAACAGTAAGATAAGCATCTGTTGTATGCATCGAAGACGTTGTTAAAATTTAATATGCGAAATGCATCGTGGAAGAATGAGACCGACGATTCAGTAAAATAAAATAGCAAATGTTGCTATATGGAGACATTGTTGCATTGTCTTAAAGGGATCAACCATAGTTTTTATACAGTGTATTATTTCTTGCAGAGGCTGAAGAAAGTTGTTTGAGCCCGAGGCCGAGGGTTCAAAGTGCTCCCGAAGACTATTCTAATGTTAATGCAATGAAATAGCCATAGTTGATCGCTGTTCTTGTATAACACACGATTCCAATGGAAAACTGCCTCGCAACCGCACCTAAAAAGTACAAGTAGGCAAAGATCAGGAAAAGGCGCAATCAGAAAAAGATTCCCACTCCAAAAACCGAGATGGGGAAAAAAAAACTAAATAAACAATCAGGTACTTATACCATGAAAACATATCGTAAGCCGAATGAGCAGCTATTTTCCCAATAGGTGGCCAATTAGTTAACAACTTAACTAAAAATATGAAAACATACATAAGGCGCCAACAGCACAAAAATTTTAAACACCAAGACATAAAACAAAAAGAACCACCACAGAAGTATCGCCTTGGAACGATCAGTAACACAAAGTTACAGGCGGGCTGAAACCGGTTTTACATGGCAAAAAAAACAACGCATAAACCCCATTAATTCTGTTGTCTTCCCCCTGCTTATCAGAAATGCATGGGGCCACCCATATGCAATGATCATAAATTATTTGGTTTAGCCTTAGATTCATTTAATGTAAGGAAACGTATAAGCTCTGTCACTGATATGTCCGAAAATGATTAGCTGTTTCGAGGCATGAATAAATCAGTCGTGTCACTCGAATGTTGACAAAGCTGAATCAGAAACCCCACTCTGTGACCTCATTCAAAATAAAAGTGGTATATGCTTTGAAGCTCGCTCAACGAAGTGCATGTAGTCCAATGAAAAAAACGCCATGTAATATTTCGCTTGATAAAGAGCACAACAAAAATGCTAATTCTTCCGTGACTCATTCTAGTAGTACGTACCTTCGTCTTCGATGCATACAATAGATGCTTATCTTACTGTTTTTCACGCTCAGTAAATAAATGTGCATTTACAAAGCCGTTTGGATGCAAATTTCAATAAAGACACCCACAGGACTGTGTTATTCTTCTTAGTTTACGATCAAGACAAAGAAAAAAAAAAGGACTTTAAGAACGTAATGAGTTTCCGTGGCAAAATTGTATCTACATGTCAACTTTATATACCATTAGCTGAAAAACACAAGTGCCGTAAGTATTCCAATTGACTTCAAGTGGGAACATTGAAGAATTTTGCAGATCATAGTGGACGCCGATTTTGCAAACTCGGCTTTGTTTATTTTCACGATAGCAAAACATGTGCTACTTACGGTTCAAGGGCAGAGTATGTGGAATGTCGCATTGGTAACGATCTCGCCGACGCATATGAAACTTCATTATAGCATGCATTAATATTCCACGTCGCATCAATAATCACGATTAACAGTTGGGTCCCACGGTGGCTCAGTTTATGTTTATTCCAACGTCAGAGAAATCACAAAGCTCACTATTGTGAAACTAGACACAATATGGAGACAGTGGTGCATTTTCTTCAACAAATATCTTTAGATACATGTTAAAGGGGTAAACCATGGTTTTTATACTGTATTATTACTTGCACAGGCTGGAGAAATTTGTTTGAGCCCGAGGCCGAGGGTTCAAAGTGCCTCCGAAGATTCTTCTAATGTAAATGCAATGAAAAAACCCATAGTTGATCGCTGTTCGTGTGTGTTATACCATTCCAATGGAAAACTGCCTCGCATTTGCACCTAAAAACCCCATAAATCCCTTTAATTCTGTTGTTTTTCCCCCTGCTTATCAGAAATGCATGGAGCCATCCATAATTATTTGGTTTAGCCCTAGATTCATTTAATGTATGGAAACATATAAGCTCTGTCACTGATATGTCCGAAAATGATGATAAGAATGTTGTGTCACTAGCTGAATCAGAAACCCCACTCTGTGTGACCTCATTCAAAATAAAAGTGGTATATGCTTTGAAGCTCGCTCAACAAAGTACGTGTAGTCCAAGGAAAAAACGCCATGCAATCTCAGAGCATGCAATATTTCGCTTGATAAAGGCACTCGTTATGCTTCTGCATGTACGTAAATAACTTTTGAAAGAGCACATCAAAAATGCTAATTCTTCCATGACTCATTCTAGTAGTACGTACCTTCGTCTTCGATGCATACAACAGATGCTTATCATACTGTTTTTGACGCTCAGTAAATAAATGTGCATTTACAAAGCCGTTCGGATACAAATTTCAATAAAGACACCCACAGGACTGTGTTATGCTTCTTAGTTTACGACCAAGACGAAGAAAAACAAAAGGACTTTAAGAATGTAATGAGTTTCCGTGGCAAAATTGTATCTACATGTCACTTTTATAAACCATTAGCTGAAAAACACAAGTGCCGTAAGTATTCCAATTGACTTCAAGTGGGAACATAGAAGAATTTTGCAGATCATAGTGGACGCCGATTTTGCAAACTTTCACGAGAGCAAAACATGTGCTTATTACGGTCCAAGGGCAGAGGATGTGGAACGTCGCATCCGTAACGATCTCGCCGACGCATACGAAACTTCATAATTGCATGCATTAACATTCCACGTCGCATCAATAATCACGATTAACAGTTGGGTCCCCATGAGACAGGTTTATTTAGTCACTAATTTCACATTTCGCCAATTTCATGTTGTGAATTATTGGTAACAAATCTCCACAACCTGTCAAAATTTGGTACCAATACATCATAGTTTTCACGCTTGTGAGAAATGTGCATGATCAGAATTCATGATCGATAATGTGGGTACTCGTTAGTTCTAACGTATACCCACGATCTATGTTTTGAGCAAAAATAATGTTTCTGATGACAAAAAATCTGTTATATTGATTGCATAGGCAAGTTTTGTAAAGCTTGCCTTTACCGTTAGGCATAAACAAGATATTGGAATACAGAATCTGTTTTGTATCATTGTTATAGAAATGATATCATTTGGTCATAAACTTGCTCAGAATGTCAAATGAGCTAGAAACAGGCTATGACCTTCAATTGATCGAACGCAACCAAATCTTTACCACTGTCCTTTGATAGTAAGTACATTAAAATCATTAAAAAATAGGTATCATGTGTGACGGATATTTTGAGGCCATTTTTACTCTGGTTTACGACTTTGTCTTTTTAGATGGGCAAATAGTAAGGTTAAATGTGCTTACCCTCGTAACCCTTGTTCATAACGAAAACCCGCCCATGCAATATACAGAATTTTTTTTGGTTGTGAAAATGAAAATTTTCATTAGAAAAATTTTACATTTTTCTTATTTTTGCTCCAAGACATAGATTGTGGGTACTCGTTAGAACCGCCTCGGCGAGGCGGTTCTAACGAGTACCCACAATCTATGTTTTGGAGCAAAAATAAGAAAGATAGGCATACCCCTGCATACCCCAGTTTTACTATATAAAAGTGGGGTTCAAGGGGGTATACATTGCACGGAAATGTTTTCATGATGTAAAAAATAAGGTGAAATTACCTAGATCATACCCACATTTAACCAATTTGAGGTCACAGGGATGTCACATGATATTGTGATTTGACTTCATCAATGTTATCACATTTCAAAGTCACCTGTGCTAAAATGAGTGAGAAAACCGGTCTGCTGGGTTTCCGACCAGTTCTGACACAATCCGGCCTGTGCAGCCACAGAAGATGACTAGAAGCTTGAAGGAGAAGAAGGGCTGTACTATCTATGTAGCGAAAACAAAGCCGTAACTGCACAGCTGATCTGCGTCTTTGTTTTCGCAAAGGTAAAATATTTTTTCTCGTGATACAGCTCAAGTATCATGAATATTTTTTTCTTCTAAACATGCTACCAAATGTAGCATTCACCTTTCAATGACTAAAATATAATTTTGTTTTTGTATACCTTTCGAAATATGAATGCTCAGGTATCACCGTGTCCATTCGAAACGCACGAAAAGAGGTCGTAACGCATGATCGGCGGCATTTTCACGTATGATTGCGGTAGTTTCCTTCGGATTCGCCGCCATTTTTGGAGGAAACTTTAGCGGTAAGTTTTTACAAACTTTTATTTGAATTATTTAAATAGACCTTTCCAACGAACGATCTAGCCTATCCGGATCTACATACATGCCTCTAATTGCCGAGTGTTCTACTGATGCATAGGCTTCGATAGGACTCGCAAACATTCGAGGAGATTATTGTTTTGCAAGTTCGGCCATACACGAAAATAACATTCGCCCAAAAACGTTTCGTACTTTTCTCATTTTCTTCAAAGTTTTGACTAACTGTTGGATGATTTTGCTTTTTGACATCACACTTAAACTTAAGAAGCCAATTTGTCATGATTTTTTTCCCGAACAACCACGGGTTAAAACAAAATACGTCAAAATTAAAGTAACGCACGATAATACGGCAACCTGGTCTTTCGAACTTTGCAAGTATTTACAATGAATAACATATTTTAAGGGGTAAAAGCAAGCCAAATGCTCATTTGTTGTCAAGTCCCGTTGTAGTTTGAAGTAAGGTCCAGGTTACTTCATTTCCAGGTGTAATATCTTACTGAAGTTGCATTCCATCCCTTGTCCATAAACAGCATATAAAATGGCTTCAACAATTTATGAATGTTGACTCTGTGCGACGTCTTATTTATTTTAACATTAATTAACATTCCATAATTTAATCTTAAATAAAATATCATGTGCTTCTGGACTATGAGGGCAGCAAGGTCTGAGGTCGGTAGCCAATAGAACAAAAGCCAATCTTTGTAAGAGGCATGCGCGTAAATTTTGTTTGTCCTCTTTTTCGTCAATCTCTGTGTCAATCTTGATGAGATAAACATAGGTCATATTAACATAGTGTGTTCATGTGCCAGGTGCATGTGCGAGTTGGTTATGGACCCCTGGTCTAGAGCGCATTGCATAAATAGTCACGCCGCATATACGCTCAATCATCTTTGCACAATGTATATTCAACAAAAGTTAAGCTTTTCCAAGAAATGCTCGCAATCTCACATCGCTATCTTAAGTGTATGATCATGTGTCAACCATCATCAATAGCAGAATAGTCAAAGGTCCGGAAAGGCTCGGGCAGATCTCTCGGCATGCGCGTATGGCCTACTGCAATTGCATGGTCCAATCAAGATGACCAGAAGTCGGTGGTCGTTTAACCACAAGTTGTGAATACTGTATTCTATTTATGCCCAAATAATAAAACAGTTTCAGATTTGTTTCAATGTTTCTTTCACGCAGCCAGGATGGTGTATTATAAGGGGGGGGGGGATACCACATATACATACATGCTACAGCCTTATCTAGAAGTGTTATGCGGCGAGTCAACAGCGGCAATCGATTAAAAGAATTCACAATCGATAGTCAGTAAGTCAGTATATATAGTAAGAAAGAAAGAAAAGAGAAAAAAGACGATTTTCATGATTACGAAAGTAGCACACTTCTGTGTAAATACTGATATATTGAGCAATGATTAAATCCCTCCCAAGTACAATTGATTGACTGATGGTTTAATTTGAGTTGAGTTTTTACAGGTTTTACTATTCGGATACCATTTGATTTATATCAGTCTTTTGATTGACTGCATTGCTGAAGCTTGAAATTACTGTACATATTTTATCTGTTCATTGCCAGTTTATTCAGGGTCACTGAGGAAAATTTATTACTCGAAACAGATCTGTCTGGCCCCAACCTCTTCTTTTGAATTTTTGCATAGCTCAAGGGAACTCAATTTTAGATCATTATTGGTATTCATCATGGTATTTCCGTATCTACGGCACCGTAGAACATAACTATTTTTAGAGCTATTTATAGCAGTGCCGAGCCGAGCTGCAAGAATCCTTTTGGTCACGGTATATATACGTGGTCATACACTGAAAAAAGTGCTGAGAGATCGCAAGCTTTTTTGAAAAGCTTATACTTGGTATATATTAGAGTCATGCTGTTTAGGTAGCAGGGGATAGTTTCGTCCTTTGACCCCCTTCGATTTTTTTAACTATTTTACTACTTACTATTTTACTACTTGGCTTGGAAATGGCATTGCTGACTCTAGAAAAAGAAGTCTTATAATTGTTTATTGTCTTTTCCTGTTTGTAGAGTGTTATAATATAGTACCTCAACACGCGGATTTGTGCTCAAGAGCAGGTCCACAGATTGTTGGACGGTTCAAGGTCATGTCGGCACCTCTAAATTTCTCTGTTACCGCCGTGCTTGAAAAGGTGGTATAATTTCAAGACTGAATGCTGGAAAAGTATACTAGTCGTGACACCATTTACTTTCTACTTTTGAAATTGCCTTCTGTTGCTGTATAAATGTAAGGCGGTGTGAATGTCCAGGTGTTTGCAAGTAACTCTCCACATTAGGGGCAACCTGTGTAGGGTCGGTCTGATTTTCGTACGGAAAATTGGAGGTCTGGTGTACTAATACTTGGTAGCTGACAGCTAGCAATGCATTCCAGAGTGTGTCTCTCTATCATTTTCAGCAGTACTGCATGTACATAAGAGTTTGAATTGGGAACAGTGTGTCTGTGCAGACTTTGGGCCTGTTTATAGGATTTCTAGGAGGGCAGGTGGCGTTGACTAGAAAATAGTCCAAAATAACCGCCCCCTGCTACCATACTGAGCTTGTAGTGGAATTAGGCTATTGCCACTTATATCGTGCAACATTCCTGGTCTTTCCGCTCCCTACCCCCAAGATAGCCATTTTTTCTGAAAACCCCAAAAATACCGAAATTCGAAATGTTGACTCAAAAATAATAGGCCATGCCTATGTATAGAGATGGCGAAAATGTCAGAGTACCCACTCGGGGTCATTCCAGTAATTTATATGACTCGGTCAACATCAGAATATAGATAAATTGTAGAAAGGGAGGAGGTTTGTCCATATATTTGATTTAATCTCTCTGTAATTTATTACTGACAGTCTCAAAGTAATGGACTAACTATATGCTCAAACGGTAAGAGAGAGACCCTTGGTTCGTGCCCTGGTCGGGCCACATTCTTCTTCTGCTTCTTTGATAGCTATGCCAACAGAGCTACCGAGCAACATGGTCAGCAAATTACTGTTTTACAGCAAGGATTCAGCTTTGTACAATTGACGAGCACCAAACGTGTAAACTGGAGACAAATGAGCGTTTGGCTTGCTTTTACCCCTTAAAATATGTTATTCATTGTAAATACTTGCAAAGTTCGAAAGACCAGGTTGCCGTATTATCGTGCGTTACTTTAATTTTGACGTATTTTGTTTTAACCCGTGGTTGTTCGGGGAAAAAATCATGAGAAATTGGCTTCTTAAGTTAAAGTGTGATGTCAAAAAGCAAAATCATCCAACAGTTAGTCAAAACTTTGAAGAAAATGAGAAAAGTACGAAACGTTTTTGGGCGAATGTTATTTTCGTGTATGGCCGAACTTGCAAAACAATAATCTCCTCGAATGTTTGCGAGTCCTATTGAAGCCTATGCATCAGTAGAACACTCGGCAATTAGATGCATGTATGTAGATCCGGATAGGCTAGATCGTTCGTTGGAAAGGTCTATTTAAATAATTCAAATAAAAGTTTGTAAAAACTTACCGCTAAAGTTTCCTCCAAAAATGGCGGCGAATCCGAAGGAAACTACCGCAATCATACGTGAAAATGCCGCCGATCATGCGTTACGACCTCTTTTCGTGCGTTTCGAATGGACACGGTGGGTATTGTAAAGCGTAAGTGGTTGTACATCCTAGTTTAAACAGTCTGCTCTCATTATTTCTTATTTTAAGGCAGTCAACATCTCGATTGACTCTGCAACCTCTAATGACTTTTACATGATATGTCTTTTATACAATGGCTTGTCTTTTCACCGGAAATGCAACACCAAGGGCTGAACTTTGGCGATGCCAACACGTCTTATTTCTAGTGGGTGTCATATCAGTATTGTCTGGGAGCTCACTAGTAGTGATAAAATGTCAGAGCCCCATGAAGGTTTGGCACCAATGAGTGCGGTTTATTTTGGGTATTACACGAGACCGGTCAATTTCTGGTAATACCATTAATAAACTGTGAGCCGCGACGCAAGAAACCCGGTCATTGGGGTTTCCGACCAGGTCCGACATAAACCGGTCTGTGCAGTCACAGAAGCACTCTTGAAACTTGAAATTTCGGATCTAAGGGAAGAGGGATTGTACTGTCAGTTGTAGCGAAAAAGAGACGTGATAAGTTGTGCAGTTACTGCATAGCTGATCTGCGCCTTTGTTTTGCATTGGCAAAAATCCGGGTTTGTAATGCCGTGGCTCAACGCGCTTCTTCTTTTTTTTCAGTATTTCGCCATGGAGAAGTTTCTACGTCTAGTTGTGGTATTGTGTCCACTGCTTCTGCAAGTCAATGGTAAGTGCTTTATTTATTTATTTATTTATTTATTAGCAAGGTGAGCTTATAGTATAGTAGTTGAGCCGGCGCCCGTCCGTGTGTGCGTCTGTCCGTGCGTCCACATTTTCAAACTTAAATATCTCTAAGGCAACAAGGCCAATCGTGATCAAATCTTATCTAAAGCATCATTGAGGAGGGGGAAAGGTTGTGTTAGGCTTTGGGCCAGGTCGGATCAGAACTCTGGTTTCCATGGCAACAGATAGCTCCCATAGACTTACGATAGGAAAAACATAAAAAATTCTTCTTCTCCGAAACCACAAGGCACAGAGCTTTCATATTTTGTGTGTACAGCAATGTATAATGGTCCTCTTTATTAATCATGCCAACCGTGCCTCTGGGGTCCATACGGGCCCTGCCTTGGGGGTGTCATGAAAAAAACATAAAAAAAAAATATTCTTCTCCAAAACCACAAGGCCCAGAGCTTTCATATTTTGTATGAAGCAATGCGTTGTGGTCCCCTTTATAAATCCTGCCAACCATGCCCCTGGGGTCAAAAATGACCCTGCTCCGGGGGCCATTAGCTCCCATAGACAAACAATGGGAAAAGCATAAAAAATCTTCTTCTCCGAAACCACAAGGCCTAGAGCTTTCATATTTTGTGTGTAGCAATGTATTGTGGTCCTCTTTACAAATCCTGCCAGCTGTGCCTGGGTTCCATACGGGCTCCGCCACAGGGGCGTCATGGGAAAAACATAAACGAATCTTCTTCTCCGAAACCACAAGGCCCAGAGCTTTCATATTATGTGTGTAGCAATGTATAGTGGTCCTTTATAAAAATCCTGCCAACCGTGCTCTTGGGGTCCATACAGCCCCTGCCTCGGGGGCGTCATGGGAAAAACATAAAAAAAATCTTGTTCTCCAAAACCACAAGGCCCAGAGCTTTTATTTGCTCACCTGAGCCGAAGTCGAGCCGGCGTCCGTCCGTGCGTCAGTGCGTGCGTCCGTGCGTGCGTCCGTCCATATTTTCAAACTCGAATATCTCTAAGACAACTAGGCCAATCGTGACCAAATTTTATCTAAAGCATCATTGAGGAGTGGGAAAGGTTGTGTTAGGTTTTGGGCTAGGTCGGATCAGAACTATGGTTTCCATGGCAACAGATAGCTCCCATAGACTTACAATGGAAAAAAAACAAACATAAAAAATCTTCTTCGCCCAGAGCTTTCATATTTTGTGTGTAGCATATCTCTAAGACAACAAGGCTAATCGTGACCAAATTTTATCAAAAGCATCATTAAGGAGGGGGAAAGGTTGTTTTAGGTTTTGGGCTAGGTCGGATCAGAACTCCATGGCAACAGATATCTCCCATAGACTTACAATGAAAAAAAAAAAAAAAAAAAAAAAAAAAAAAAACATAAAAAATCTTCTTCGCCCAGAGCTTTCATATTTTGTGTGTAGCAATGTTTAGTGGTCCTCTATATAAATCCTGCCAACCGTGCCCCTGGGGTCCATATGGGCCCCGCCCCGGGGCCGTCATGGGAAAAAACATAAAAAAAATCTTCTTCTCCAAAACCACAAGGCCCAGAGCGTTCATATTTTGTGTGTAGCAATGTGTAGTTGTCCTCTTTATAAATCCTGCCAACATGCCCCTGGGGTCAAAAATGGCCCCGCCCCGGGGTTCATTATCTTCATTATCTTCCACAGACTTGCAATGGGAAAAACATAAAAAAATCTTCTTCTACGAAACCACAAGGCCCAGAGCTTTCGTATTTCGTATGTAGTAATGTATAGTGGTCCTCTTTATAAATCTTGCCAACCGTGCCCCTGGGGTCCATACAGGCCCCGCCCCGGGGGCGTCATGGGAAAAACATAAAAAGATCTTCTTCTCCAAAACCACAAGTCCCAGAGCTTTCATATTTTTATGTAGCAATGTGTAGTGGTCCTCTTTATAAATCCTGCCAACCATGCCCCTGGGGTCAAAAATGGCTCTGCCCCGGGGGTCATTATCTTCCATAGACTTACAATGGAAAAAGAAAACAACATAAAAAAACCCTTCTTCTCTGAAACCACAAGGCCCAAAGCTCTCATAATTTGTGTGCAGCAATGTATAGTGGTCCTCTATATAAATCCTGCCAACCATGCCCCTGGGGTCCATACAGGCCACGCCCCAGGGGCATCATGGGAAAAACATAAAAAAATCTTCTTCTCCGAAACATTTCATATTTTGTATGTAGCAATGTATAGTGGTCCTCTTTATAAATCCTGCCAACCATGCCCCTGGGGTCAAAAATGGCCCCGCCCCGGGGCATCATAAGCTCCCATAGACTAACAATAGGAAAAACATAAAAAAATCTTCTTCTCCGAAACCATAAGGCCCAGAGCCTTCATATTTTGTGTGTAGCAATGTATAGTGGTCCTCTTTATAAATCCTGCCAACCGTGCCCCTGGGGTCCATACAGGCCACGCCCCAGGCATGTCATTATCTACCATAGACTTATAGTGGAAATACATGGAAAAATCTTCTACTCTACAACCGCATGACACAAAGGTTGTATACTTGATATGCAACAATGTCATGTGGAGCTCTACATAAATCCTGTCAATCATGCCCCTGGGGTCAAATATAGCCCCAACCCGAAGGTCATTATAGGACCCTGAACTTGTATGATGATTTTTTCAAGTGAACCAAAATGGTGGACAAGAGGATACACAATCCAGACAAGAGATATTCTGCTGATGTAAGTAGGGTTTCAAGGTCACATGACCAAGATGTTTACCATACCCATATATGGTAAAACCCCCAACTACTTTGTTCAGTGACTGTACTTGTTGACTCTCATGTGAGCGATCGTTGCCCTTGGACTACTTGTATTTTGTATGTAGCAATGTGTTATGGTCCTCTTTATAAATCCTGCAAACCATGCCCCTGGAGTCAAAAATGGCCCCGCCCCGGGAGTCATTAGCTACCATAGACATACAATGGGAAAAACATAAAAAAATCTTCTCCGAAACTACAAGGCCAAGAGTTTCTTATTTTTGTATGTAGCAATGTATAGTGGTCCTCTATATAAATCCTGCCAAACGTGCCCCTGGAGTCCATATGGGCCCCGCCCCGGGGCGTTATGGGAAAAACAGAAATAAAATCTTCCTCTCAGAAACCACAAGGCCCAGAGTTTTCATATTTTGTGTGTAGCAATGTATAGTGGTCCTCTTTATAAATCCTGCTAACCGTGGCCCTGGGATCCAAACAGGCCCCGCACTGGGGGCATCATTATCTGCCATAGGCTTACAGTGGAAAATACATGAAAAAACTTCTTCTCTGAAACCACAACAGCCAAAGCTTCTATATTTGGTATGCAGCATTGTTATGTGGAGCTTTACATAAATCCTGCCAAGCATGTCCCTTGGGTCAGAAATGGCCCCTCCCTGGGGGGTGGGGGGGGGGTCAATAGCTCCCTTAGACTTACAATTGGAAAAAACATAAAACAATCTTCTTAGAAACCATATGGCCCAGAGCTTTCATATGCTGTGTGGACTAATGTGTAATACTCTCCTTTATAAATGCTGCCAACGGTGCCCCTGTTGTCCATACAGGCCACGCCCCATGCATGTCATTATCTACCATAGACTTATAATGGAAATACATGTAAAAATCTTCTCTGCAACAGCATGATACAAAGCTTGTATATTTAATATACAACAATGTCATGTGGAGCTCTACATAAATCCTGCCAATCATGCCCCTGGGGTCAAATATGGCCCCATCCCCGGGGGTCATTATGGGACCCTGACCTTGTTAGATGATTTTTTCAAGTGAACCAAAATGGCAGACAAGGGGATACACAATGCAGACAAGAGCTATTCTGCTGATGTAAGTAGGGTTTCAAGGTCACATGACCAAGATGGCCACCATACCCATATATGGTAAAAAACCCAATTACTATGTCCAGTGACTGTACTTGTTGTCTCTCAGGTGAGCGATCGTTGCCATTGGGCTACTTGTTTATTTATTCATTCATTGCATGACAAGATGTTTCATGTGTAAACCTATACAAATACATGTACATTAAAACACAAAGGTTCTGAAATTTATAAAACATGACTGGATTGAAATTTAAATCAACGTTGCAATCATATCTACTCATTTGATGTCTTAATTGGGCAGAGTATTACCCCTTACACCCCAATTTTATATGCTTATACCTGGACGACACCTGATTACAGATGCTTAGAGAATAGACCCCGTGATGGTAAAACCGAGATGGTCAGGTCATGCATTTTTAGCTCACCTTAGCCGTTAGTCTCACAAGGTGAGCTTATAGGATGGCCATGATCCGGCGTCCGTCCGTCGTCCGTCATCTTCTCCTCTGAAACTGCTTGACCAATCAAGCCAAAATTTATATGAAGCATCTATAGGAAGGGGGAACCAATGTGGGTATAAATAATCCAGGTCACATGACCAAGATGGCCGCCACGCCCATATATAGTAAAAACCTTTAAAAATCTTCTTCTCCAGAACCCATAGGCATAGGGTCTTGAAACTTGGCATGTAGCATTAGGTCCTCAAGATACCCTATGTATATATGAATCATGACCCTGTGATGACCTTGACCTATTTTACGGCAAGGTCAACATAGATGAATGGGGGAAAAGTTAAAGTAAAAGTCTTGCAGGAAATGGGCAGTAGGACTGAATATTAATGATTCTGAGAAAAATTGGACCCCAGGGGCACATCTGTCCCCACCCCGGGGCAATATACAAGTATATCTCCATAATATTCAAACGTCTTCTTTTCTGAAACCACTTCGCCAATCAAAGCCAAATTTTATATGAAGCATCTATAGGATGGGGTAACCAATGTATATATAAATAATCCAGGTCACATGACCAAGATGGCCGCCACGCCCATATATGGTAAAAACCTTTAAAAATCTTCTTCTCCAGAACCCATAGGCATAGGGTTTTGAAACTTGGCATGTAGCATTAGGGACTCAAGATACCCTATGTATATATGAATCATGACCCTGTGATGACCTTGTCCTATTTTACGACAAGGTCAACATAGGTCGCCAATGCATATTAATGGGGAAAAGTTATAAAAGTCATTTAAAGTTAAAGTCTTGCAGGAAATGAGCAGTAGGACTGAATAATAATGATTCTGAAAAAAAAAAAAAAAACAAAAAAAAAAAAAAAAAAAAAAAAACATTGGACCCCAGGGGCTCATCTGTCCCCACCCCGGGGCATTATACACGTATATTACCTTAATGTTCAAAACATATCTTCTGAAACCGCTTCGCTAATCAAAGCCAAATTTTGTGTGAAGCATCTATAGGAAGGGGGGACCAATGTGTGTATAAATAATCCAGGTCACATGACCAAGATGGCCGCCACGCCTATATATGGTAAAAACCCTTCAAAAACCTTCTCCTCCGAAACCAGTGGACCGATTTCAACGAAATTTTGCATGAATTATTGATAACTCAAGTACTACAATGTATATATAAATCATGACCCTGTGGTGACCTTGACCTATTTTACGACAAGATCAACATAGGTTGTCAATGCATTTGAATGGGGAAAATTTTCAAAAAGCCATTTGAAGTGAAAATCTTGCAGGAAATGGGCAGTAGGACTGCATATTAATGATTCTGGAAAAAAATGGACCCAAGGGCTCATATGCCCCCACCCGGGGCAATATACATGTATATTACCATAATATTCAAACATCTTCTCCTCTGAAACCGCTTGGCCAATTAAAGCCAAATTTTATGTGAAGCACCTAGAGGATGGGGGAACCAATGTATAATATATATTAATAATCAATGTCACATGACCAAGGTGGCTGACATGCCCATATATGGTAAAAACCCTTCACAAATCTTCTTCTCTGGAACCTATGGACTGATTTCAATGAAACATGGCGTGAAGCATCGATGGCTAAGGTACTAAAATGTATATATAAATCATGACCCTGTGATGACCTTGACCCAGTTTTTGGCAAGTTCAACATGAGTTGCCGATGCATTTGAATTGGGGAAAACTGTTAAAATATCATTTGAAGGGAAAAACCAGCAGGAAATTGGTAAATGGACAGAATATTGATTATTCTGAAACAAAAAAAGCCGAAGGGCTTCATCTGCCCCTGCACTGGGGGTTAAATACCATAATATTCAAACATGTTAATTGTTGGTATATGCAGCAGATATCAGGTGAGCGTTTACAGGACCATTGGTCCTCTGGTTTCTTATTTTTGACTCAAAACATGTACCTACAATGTATGTTTTGCGCAAAAAACAACAACAACAACTGCAAATATACATTTTTACAGGTTTTAATTATGCACCGGTCATTTGTATCCCCGGCTCCCCCGGGGCCGGGGATAGCGGGGACATAGCGGGGCTAAAGTGCCAGGCTTTAACCTCTGATGTGTCCCGGCAGTGCCGGGGATTTGCCGGGGTTATGATTTCCCGCCAATACACTGTCACATTAATTCAAATTAGATTTTAATGATATTTTTAACATTTAATTATCTTTATGGTACTTATTTAATTTCCAGATGTACCTGAACATTCACATGCATAAAATGAGGTCCTTCTCCCATATTTCAGTTTCATCAGAACAACTCCCAGCTGTTGTTCCACGTTATTGTCAGCCCCTGGGGAGCCGGGGCTTTTAGCAGGGGTTTTACCAAAATTCTTGCCCGGCAGTGCCGGGCTTTTAGCCGGGCTTTAAAAATTGAAAAGTTAAAAGCCCCGCTATTCCCCGGCCCCGGGGGAGCCGGGGATGCAAATGACTGGTGCATTATATATATAATTGCATGATTTAATAGTATTGTACTCCTTGCATTTCCAGCTGTAGGTCAGCCTTGTACCGTTGGAGGAGGAGAATGTGGGACAATTCCAAATACCTTCTGTGATGGGGGAAACGGATGCCAGTGTAACTTCGCCTTTAAAGCTCATGCCACCGAATCATATTGTATTGGAAAAGGTCAGGTTTTTTAAACAAATGATTCTAAGTCGTGCCTACAAATATTCCATTATATTAAATATATAAAATGTATTCTTAACCCATATTTGGCGAATGGACTTGCCCATCATTATCATTTGGATGTGTCCATATTAATAATTAGGGACATCAGGAGTGATTTTGAATGTTTATTCCATTTTTTGATGAAATTCCTTTAAGCAAACAGAATAGCCACAGATGGCCATCTGGGGCTATCCTGTTTGCCCATGTCCCATAACAAGGACGCAAAATTATATGAGTTAATTTATAATGCATCAGAAACAGGATTACCACAAAAACCACACAGTCGTTTATGAAATGAGCCTGTGCGTGAGAAAACCAACAATCTGCGTATGCGAAAACAAAGACGCAGATCAGCTTCGCGGTAACCGCGAAGCTGATCAGCGCCTTTGTTTTCGCTACATGGATAGTACAGTCCCTCTTCTTCTTAAATCCAAAATTTCAAGCCTCTAGCCATCTTCTGTGCTTGTACAGCCCGGTTTGTGTCGGACCTGGTCAGAAACCCAAATTGTTGGATTTCTCATGCACAGGCTCAAATATTAATGCACACATATTTCTCAGTTCACCAGGCTTACAATGTTAACTTTTCCGGGTGTACCCAGGCTCTGGCGTCTTTCCTCAGTCTCGTTGTCTCGTCGTTCAAAATGTTAAAAAATATCGTATCCTGAACCCCAAGTCCAGTGATCCTAAAACGTGGCATATCTTAATTGGGGACCCAAGTGTTTTAAATTTTGTATGAATAATGACATTAATTAATTTTGCCGTGTGAATTTAGGTCACCTATGCATATGAATGGAGAAAACTGTCTTTTCAAGGGAAATATTTCAAGAAATAGTCAAATGGACAAATGATTGCTCATAAAAACATTCCCCCATGGGTTTGTTTTCCACTCTCCCTGGGCCAGATAGACTACATGTATTTCAATACTCAGTTACAAGATTTGTATTTTTCTCGGAAACTACTTCACTAATAAACGGCAGATTTCATGTGGAGGCTTGCTGCTTGTCCATAGCTCATGTGAAACATGGTTGACACGCATATAAATGAAAACTAGGAGAACATTGGCATATGGATGAATTTCACCTTTCAGAAAGATATTGTGACCGAAGATTTGTTTGCCCCTGTCCATGGTGGTATGAGGGCATTTTATTTTTAATTCAGTTTTACGTCCCTTTCAAGATTATTTCAGCTCATATGAGACGGGCCAATCAGTAGGTGGGGAGAAAACGGGAGAATCCCGAGAAAAACCACCTGACACCCGCAAGCAGAACTTGGCTTGTCTCACATGTGGCCAGAGCGGGGCTGGAACCCGCACCAGACACAGCGGTGAGATGATCGAGTGATTAAGAGACAGCGCTCTTAACCGCTCGGCCACGGGGGCCGCCCGGTATGAGGGCATGTAGGTCTATTAATTTGTATATATACGAGATATCAGGTTAGCGTATAGGGCCATTCCTTTAACATTGTCAAAATTAGCCATACTAAACTCGTAACATGCAACTTTTTATAGCCTCAACCCTTTAATGTACTATTCTATAGCTATAACTAATGTGGAAAAGGCCCATATAGATATCCATCCGAGAAAAAAAGAAGTCCGGTTTTAAAAGATTGTTTATTCGTCAATATGATTATTTAAGGATGTAAAGCTGTAGACATACAAAAAGTAAATCGATTGTTTTGGCAACTGGGACACTTAAAAGTTTGAAAGTTACTAACGTTTCAAATTAAAAAGAATGCTTAGAGGCCAGGGTAGTGATTCGGTCGGCGGTCATCAGTCTGCGGTCTTTGCAAGCCTTAGGCATATTCGTCCCCAATTATTTCGATACAAATTGTTATTTCGGTTTCTAATATATAAACGACATGCTTAAGACATGATTTCTATCTTTGATTATGCCTGTAGTGCCTGTCTGTTCTTCATAATAATAATAATACTTCATCGCGGTTATTATTTAGCGCTACACTGCCGTGGTCACTTCAATAGTTTTTTTTTTATGATAACCTCGAAGGTACGAATGAAGCCGAGATAGCCTGATTCTCTTTCTCTTTCTAGTAATCAAGGGCGGGAAAACGATTCGGTATCAATTAAGCATGGCACTGGTTCCTATTCCGAATATATTTACATATAACATAAACCTGATAACGGGAAACCAGCCGATAATGACAACTATTTTTAGATTATTATTTATAGACCATAAATGTCAATAATAACATGAGTAATGCCGTTAAAAGTCTGTCGGCCCCATTAGCTCAGTGTGTTATGCATCGGTCTTCTAATCAGACTCTTACAGGTTCGAATCTCGCCGCGTATCCGCTATTCATTTTTTTTTATTTATTTTATTTTCTATTTTCTTTTCCTTTTTTTTCTTTTTTTTTTTTTGTTATCATAATACATTTCTTTTCTTTCTTCATTCGTTTTTATTCTTCCTTTTTATGGAGTCTATTTAGCAGTACGCTGAAAAAAGTTGTTCAGTACTGGCGATAACTGGTAGGCCCAGACAGCTGAATGTTGCATTATCAAATGAGCCGTGTCACAAGAAAGCGGATTTTTGCCTATGCGAAAACAAAGGCGCAGATCAGCTTCGCAGTAACTGCGAAGCTGATCAGCGCCTTTGTTTTCGCTACACGGATAGTACACTTTCTCTTCTTATTAAATCCGAAATTTCAAGCTTCTATGCTGCTTCTGGGACTGTACATGTCGGTTTGTGTCAGACCTGTTAGGAAACCCCGAAGACCGGTTTTCTCGCGTCGCGGCTCAAATATTGAATTTTGAAATGATGTATAAACCGTATCTTCAATGGCAAAAAAGATAAATGTATTACATAGGTGTAAATAATGTAAAGTCTATGTTGAGATATCTGATGATTTTCACAAGTGATTGATATCAGCCGATATTTTAACTGTAAATTTCTGATAACTTCTGACGTTTCCATTCACTTGACGTCATTAAAAAGTGTTTCACGTCAGAAATTCTAACGCCTTTAACTCAGTTATTTAAGAAATAACATAAAGTATTGGTGTTCATGTTCTTAAATTTTTATTTAGAACGTAAGGAAGAGTGTATAAAAAATATTTGTGTTTTCAATATTTTTTTTTGTTTTGCATTTTCACCGCCTGCCTCTTCAATGGGAAAATGTACAAAACCATCAAACTCGATTAAATATATTTGGTATTCAATTCAAAAAAGTAAAATATCCTCTAAGTATATACCCATACCCATACATACACGTCAATCTTGAAAAGTCAGTCGCACATTAACGTACAAGACAAACGCGACCCTGGCGTATGAAAAAATCTCAACACGCTGAATAAGAAAATTTGCTTCTTAAAGGTCATATCTAAAGGTTTTGATTTTGTAAAACTGAAGTAGACATTGATAAAAGGAACTGATTGTCAAAAACTTCACCAAATTATCATGACTGGTTCCGGAGATAGCTTGATTTGTAATTTGGCATTTAATCTTATGAATATTCATAAGTTCCACTATGACGTCATAGAAGCACATAGGAAATTTTGAATATTATTCAAACAAACAACTGAAACAAACAACTTAACATTGAAAATAATAAGAAACTATTATAACAGCTTATTGTTTCAGTTTCAAAACTTTTGACCATCATTTAAATGAATTATTTTGGTTTTTAATTTTTTCACAAAGGGAGACTACTCTCACATGAATATAATGTTATTATTCAAATACGATCTCATATCTTTTGAGCCGATTGGTATATTTGGGTTTAGTTTTCGATAAGCAAGTCCCAAGAACAAATGTGATCAGCAGACAAAGAATAAAAAGGTCCCAAAAGAACCTTTGTATATCCCCTTTAAACTTTATTTACCTATAGTACAGGACTTACGGCTTATCAATTACTAGAATCTAGTAAAACCACAACATGCAAGTATGGAGAAATCTCCGACCACTTAGCAACCTCTTGGCGTGATTTGTTTGTTTGAATTGATGCTTTACCTCCCAGTCAACAGCTAAGGTCATGTTGGGATGTTGCCTCCATTTTACAGGACTTTTACCCAAAATGAGGATGTCATTACATCCAACAAGTGCTTGAAATATAACTATCCAACTAAGACCCAAAAGGCTTATACGTATGGATGGTTTGACTTGAAATGTTTCCTCGGCAGGCTCAGACAAGCGCGGTTAACCAGTAATCAGACGGTCAGTCAGCAGCCAGTGTATTTAGCTTTACCTGGAGGCACAAGTAGCCTATATCTATTTCTTTAGGCCCCATTGGGAGGGGGGCCCATAGTCTTTATGGTGTAATTAGCAGTCACAAATGATTAGCGTGTGTCTAAGGTGTGTACAGGTCGTATAATAATCTCAGCATGCTGAAAATTTTGGATTGCATGTACTTTTGTACAGTTATGTTAAGCACACAATACTTTAGTATAGGCGCGTATCAAACGTTTAATGTAACGCGTGTTGAACTTATTCGTACAAGACACATACCCGAGACACGTCGAGCTTTAAGCATGTTGCATGCCTAAAATACTTTAACGTACACCAAGCGTACAGAACGCACATGTACGAGGTTTGTGGACACCTTGGCTAGCAGGAAAAGTAGTGATGTTGTTTAATTATTTTTTTTTGTATTAATATAAGCAGCAATATCTTATGAGCATGTTTGAGGAATTTGTTTCAATTTGAAGTATCAACACGTTAAATATGACATATTTTCTACTTAAGCGTACGTAGGGCCACACGGGACAGGTGCCAAAACGTCAACAAAATGTGACGATTTTCATATTGTGTTTTTTCCCTGTCAAACGGCACTTAAATATGTTATAACATTAAAATATTTCGTCCTAAAACCATATAACACTGACTTTAGTTTCAGAAAGATTCCGACTTGGCGGCAGTGTAGTTTGATTTATGTGAAAAAAAAAATCAGAAGCAGACCGAAAATCTGTTTGAAATAATGGCGTAATTTGACGTCGGAGAACAGCCTACGCCGATTGTATGTTTCGTTAAGGAAATCACCCACAGATACGATGAAAATGTTACAAACAACAGAAACGTCATCGGTCTGTCAGTTACTATTTAGTTCACAGTAGTTGTGGCACAGTCGATTTTCAGCTGCTCAGAAGTCCACCTATGATGATAAACGGAAGATCACCTGTCTGGCATGCTCGCCGCAAGAAATTGTTACACATGTTCAACAGGTGGACGAACAATTTTGCGAGAATTGGTACGGCGTATCTGCATTTGACAGCTGGATACACAGACATAAAAATGTTGATAGCCAAGGATCTTTTGTTAAAAAAAAAAAAAAAAAAAAACACCCTGAAACAAATGTATAACGCGCTGGCGGCTTAAAATGTCAAGTAACGTCATATAGAGACGTTGACCTTAGCCCCGCACTCGGTTCGGAAGTGCAGGGAAAAGGCTGTAGATGACGTGTTTTTGTCAGATTTCAATAAAACTTCTTGTATATTTGCTTATAAAATACTTTTGCAAAAGCAGATATATTCATTTTTCTGTTGAAAATATAAATGGTGTACACGAACTTTCCTGACAAACCACGTATGTATTAAACGCATTTGTTACGTGTCTCCGACGTGCTTCTGATGTTTGTTGAATCAAGGTATCTCTATGTCTATGGAAATACATTGGTTGAATTTGCGGCATATTTTTTTTTAAACCCACGATCCAATAGTTTTGTCTCTATAAGATTTTTAAATTTTGCTTAACTGCTGCGTTCACAATTACAGGGCTGTTTTTGCCCCTGTCACATTGTATATTTTTTCCGCTAGTTTCTCACAACGTACCTGACGTGGCGCGCTGTCACACAAATGCGTTTTACGGTGCGCGACGTCATATACTTGTTTACTATATCCCTGAAGAAGCCGAGATGGCGAAACGTTGGATAAAGTGATAAATGTAATTAAAACTGGACTTAAGTTCGTGTTGGTGTTGTTTCATTTATTAACTATTCGGCATATTTTTCCACACGCTCGGTGCGCGGTTTGTCTTATACGTTATTGACTGCGATAGAAAATTGAAGCTATTGATATGACACTTGTGTCATATCTTTTCTTGTTATCATTAATGCTTCTTCTTCAGGTATCGGGGATACGTGTGCGAATGAGACTGAGTGCCAATTTGTCCCTAATACAAACTGTAATGGAGGCCAGTGCAGCTGTGACACGGGGTTTTCGGGCACTACATCATGTCAAGCAAATAGTAAGTAGACAAATGAGCCGCGCCTAACTGCACATCTGATCAGCGTCTTCGTTTTCACTACACGGATAGTAGAATTCTCTATAGCGAAAATTTCAAGCTACTAACCTTTTTCTGTGTCTGTACACGCCGGTGTGTGTTGGACACTGTCGGAAGTCCCGATGACTTGCGTCGCGGCTCAAACAACTCTTGGTAGCCAGCAGCCATAAGCATACAAAACAGCTTGGCAGTAGGGCCAAAGCATAGTCATGAGAGTCCAGAGGGAAGCGTTAAAACTCGACGTCTCAGGACGAAGTCATCATGTATTGCCATTTGTTTTCATTACAACGCCTTAATTAACATCGATGATCTGCGAGACCTTATCAATGTATAGGAATGAATTATGGCGATAAGCCGGGATAAAGAGTATGAGACCATTACTTTTTATTGCCACCACAGTGCTCCGGAAAGGAGAGGGTTTTAACCGTTAGGATACTGGCCTTTGGTTTTGTTGTTCCACAGGCACTGTTACATCAATTGCGATTGTTATTAGCTTTGTTTAGATAGAGCCAAATAAAGAAATGATAATAATGCATATTGCTTAAAATGTTTTGAATTTCCTTTCAGCTATCGGTTCGCCATGCACTGTGCCTGCTGATTGCGAAACGCACATGCCAAACTCAGAGTGTGACACGACTACCAATAACCAGTGCATTTGCTCAACGGGTTTCGTGCCAAATACTGACAATGACGGATGCACCAAGCTCGGTAAGAATTACGAAAACACGTCCATGTAATATACAGAAAAGTTTTTGGTTGTAAAAATGAAAATTTTCATCGGAAAAGTTTTGATATTTTTCTTACTTTTGCTCAAAACATAGATTGTGGGTACACGTTAGAACCGCCTCGTCGAGGCGGTTCTAACGAGTACCCACAATCTATGTTTCGGAGCAAAAGTAAGAAAAATAGGTATACCCCTGCAAACCCCAGTTTTGCTATATAAAAATGGGGTTTCAGTAAGGGGGTATACTTTTCACGTACATGTTTCCTGATGGAATATCAACATCTCTGACATTGTGAAAACGCCCATGCAATAAACATTTTGTTTCAGCTGTAAAAACTGAAAATTTCATTAGGAAAAAAGTACAAGTAGGCAAAGATCAGGAAAAGGCGCAATCAGAAAAAGACTCCCACTCCAAAAACCAAGGTGGGAAAAAACCAAACTAACAATCAGGCACTTATACCATGAAAACACTTCGTAAGCCGAATGAGCAGCTATTTTCCCAATAGGTGGCCACTCAGTTACCTTAACTTAACTAAAAATATGCAAACATACATAAGGCGCCAACAGCACAAAAATGTTTTAAACACCAAGACATAAAACAAAAAGAACCACCACAGAAGTATCAACTTGGAACGATCAGTAACACAAAGTTACTGGCGGGTTTAAATCGATTTTACACGGCCGTAACCTCACCCTCAGCTTCTGCAGTGGTTCACAACACTCAGTCAGCCCCTCGGCCCCCGCGGCGAATCCCTAACTAGTAAACGAACCATCAAGAACAAACAAATAAATCATGACAAACATCCTGATGAATCAAAAACCAGGACTCACAGATTCAGTAAGCTGCCCGACGATGGAGATCCCTGGGCGCCAAATAACTCACCAACTCCGGAGCTAAAGAAAAACATCAGTTGGACCCCGGTGGGCCAAGCAACAGACAAGAAGCTCCGGCCCCAACCAACTAAAATGAATAGCTTTAAGTCGGGGCCATCATAGAGTCTGACGCCCGACCCACCGGCGTGCAATTAAAGAAGGCAGCACAGTTATCAACCGTGATTGGGTTAAAAACTAAGCATGCAGACTGTCGCACAACACTCAAGCTATAACTTATACGTCTGTAACGTGTTATGATTTTTCTAAACTGAAAAGAAAAATCATTACTTCCTATAAGTTTCTTAAATTTGTAAACCAAGTCACCATAAAATTCTGGTTCCGAAAGACCCTCACTTAAAAGCGTCTTTAACCCAACATTATATTTGGAAATCAATTCATAGTGTCTACGATAAAATTTAGAAAAGGTTTTTCGAAGTTTATGATACCGATAGCCCTGTTGGAGAAGTTTAGCAGTTAAAGATTTATTTCGAGCGTTGAAGTCTGTAACATGATTGCAGACTCTAGCAAACCTAATAAGTTGCGAAATGTATACACCATAAGAAGCACGACGAGGAACGTCACCATCCAAAAACGGAAAATTTACTATATCAAAATCAAAATCATCGCGCTTATCATAAATTTTAGAAGAAACAAATCCATTTGCAACAGAAAGATGTAGATCTAAAAAGGGGGCTTCGGTATCCGAGATATTGGCTTTGTTCAACTGTAGTTCAGATGGATAAATTTGATTGACCATACCTTCAAAATAAGGGTTGTCAATGTTCAAAAGGTCATCGAGGTACCTAGAAGTGGAATTAAAAGCCTCGATAACATCAGCTTGATTATCATGGTTAAGAGAATCCATGAAATCTCTTTCATAGCAGTATAAAAATAAATCAGCTACGAGAGGTGCGCAATTTGTACCCATCGGAATTCCAACAATTTGTCTGTATAACTTGGTCCCAAATCTAATATAAATATTATCCAGGAGATAGGATAAGGCGTCGCACACATTCTGACATGACCAAAGTGTATACCGACTTTGGCCAGAGGAAGTGAAAAAAGCCTTTCTGTCATTACATGCCAAATAAAGTGAACAATAGTTTTTTAATGCCCTTTTGAAGGTCCACTCTATCAAATCCAGAAGTTTTTCTTTAATTAGATTATGTGGTAAAGTTGTATACAGAGTAGAAAAATCATATGTGGACAAGCTCGTCGCACGGAACCCTCTACACTTCAATTTATTGAGCACCTCACCAGAATTTTTTATTGACCAAAACCATTTTTTATTTGAAGTTTCATACACTGTCTCACAGTATCTTATAACATGAGATTTGATAGCAGTAAGACAGGAAGTTAATAATTTAGAAAGTTCAGTAGTAGTACAAGAGCTAGAATTTGCAATAAATCTTGCTTTGTATGGTCTTTTGTGAAGCTTAGGTAACCAATACATCGTAGGAAATTTGTCTTGGCCTTCATTGACACAAACAGAAAACTTAACAGGTAAATCGTTTAAGTGGGCATTTACTACAGACACCTCATCAGTATCTGTCTCCAGATAAGCCCTGGTACCATCCAGCTCCTGTTTAAGGTGTTAACGTAGTGAAGCCTACAAACAACAACAACATTGTTTGCGGCTTTGTCTGCCGGAACCAAGACATACTTTCTGTGAAATTCTTGGATACCCTGCTTCAAATGCCTAAATGACGATTTAGGTTTAGGAGGTAAAAGATTAGTATTTTGTGAATAAAACTGTATACATTTATCCACGATAGTGAAGATACTTCTTTTCCATTCTTTAAGAGCATTATCCTCAACACCCTCTCGTTTACACCATCGATTACCGAAATCATTCAATGCAGATGCAATCTCCTCTCTACATTTATCGAAATTGATGTATGATGGGAATCTATATTTCGGACCTTTAGAAACAATTTTGCGAATTCTAGAATCCGAAATTATTTTTAAATTTCCAGTAACTATATGTCCGGCTGGTTGATAAACAAATTTTGAATCTTTACAATCTCAAGACTTAGGAGTATTAGCATGGATATCAAGATCAGAAACAAGTTTATTGAAATTAAAAATAGTATTTCTGATTGGTTTATTATATTTGTAACAAATAATAGGAGGTTCTGAATTTTGGAAGTACGTAGGTATAGACTGTATCACTGATTTATCCTGGAATATGCTTGGTAAATCAATAAAGTCAATTCCTTTATTAATGAAAGGAATTTTAATAAAACTTCTAATGTGATTAGATTCGGAATCGATAAATGGACGAAGAGCATGCTGAGTATAACATCTTGTTAACAGTGCAGCGTCATACATTTGATGATTTCTATCGTAAAATCTATTAGCCTCTGTGTCCAAGGAACGTAATACAGCAATAGGCAGAGAACTAAGATAAGACAGCATTGGATGTCGACCGTGAATCCTTAGTTTAACAGCTAAAACATTAAGGGAAGTGTTCAATTTCATTGTAGCGCACCGTTTACGTTTGTCATTACCCTTTTTCCGTATACCATGAGATCTAGATTTACGTTTACGAGACTCTGAAAGTGTAAGTACATCAAAATCGGGCATTTTGGAAATATTTCCCTCATGGTAAATGTTGTCGTTAAATCCCAGTGGAAAGGGAGTTTGCAATAATTTTATCCATTTAAGTTCAGTTTCAAATCGTTTGATGTTTTTGAATCTAACAGAAGAATTTTCATCATATGAGATTTTTTCCACTGGTTGAACTATAACATTATTGGGAGAATGACCAGTGCGCTTAAAATGCTGGTACAGAAAGGTATCATTATTTTTGGGCTTTCTGATTCTACGATAGTGCTCACCAAATCGTTTTTGCAAAGTTCGACAAGTTTGTCCAACATACTGCATCCTACAATTGTTTGTATTTCAAGTAAGAACATATACAAGATCCATTGATTTTCAGTCTAAATCAGAATCATTAACCACTGAAAATGTCCTACCATTCACAGATGAAGTGATAGTAGTCTTAGAGCATAAATGATTGCAACAGTTGCACTTCTTGGCATTGCACTTAGAAATACTAGGGTACATTCCAGGTCTCTTGAACGGATTAATATATTTACGTAAAATTGGTGATTTAAGTGGAGATAACCTTATCTGAAGATTATTACGAAACATATTAGAATTAGAAGCTCCGTGTAGATTAACGGTAGATGCCGAAAATAAATTAAGAGGTGTCACCCTAACAGTAGGTAATAAATTTTGAAAATTGTTAGTTGAACGAGGAATCCGTACAGTAGACGCGGCATGCAACCTAAGGGGAGTTAATGTAATTCCTAATCTTTTTGTGATGACATTTTTAATATTTTTGCTCAAAACCTTGATTGTGGTTACTCGTCGAGGCGGTTCTAATGAGCCCCCACAATCTTTGTTTTGGATAAAAATGTACATGTATATGCCCTTGTATACGCCAGTTTTACAATATAAACATTGGGTTTAGGGGGGTATTCAACACATGGACAATACTATGTTCTCATCAGGAAAACAAGTCCGTGCAATATATACCCCCTTAAACCCCACTTTTATATAGTGAAACTGGGGTTTGCAGGGGTATACCTACTTTTCTTATTTTTGCTCCAAAACATAGATTGTGGGTACTCGTTAGAACCGCCTCGGCGATGAAAGAGCATAATCTGCAACTGTACTTTTAGCTTTAGTTCGTTCAGTTCCTGCCATAAATCCAGAACCTTATACATACATCATCAGGACACCGTGTCCCCCGTAAATGTCACTTTTATATAGTAAAACAGGGGTATGCAGGAGAATACAATTTTTCTTATTTTTGATACAAAACATAGACTGTAGGTACTGTCTCGTTAGAGCCTCGTCGCGGTGGTTCGAACGTGTACCCACAATCAATGGTTTGAGCAAAAATATTAAACATATCAAATTTTATCCAATGAAATTTTCAGTTTTTTTCTTTACAGCTAAAAACAAATCGCTGTATATTGCATAGGAGTAATTTCATAATATTTTACAGAGATTGGATCAGCATGTACCACAGCAGAAGTTTGCAATGCTGTTATAGCTAACTCAGAATGTGACACTAGTTCCGGTACTCCTGGCCAGTGCGCATGTGTAGCGGGTCACGCGGCAAATGAAGACGGAACAAGTTGTGAACCAATAGGTAAAGTAAACACACTTTGACCGTGCCGGTTTACCCTATCACGTGATAAAGTTTGGTTAACACAAGAATATGGATACATACGTTTCGAGCGGCGACGTCAGTAGGTATTTCCCAGAATCGATACAGGTACTAAGTATACTTGTTTAAGACATTTTCCAGTGCCATGGAAGCGCGTGGGCATATCAAGCTTTTCGTTACAGAATCATATTATTGAAAACAAAACTATCTGAGCAGTCCGGTCTACGAACTCATGTCAATTAATGTCAGAGGTAAACCAGCAAGGTGAAACATAGGCTGTATAATATAAGAATCTTATATGGGGTTCTGTTCTAGATGGAAGTTTCCAACCCAAGGGATGACCGTGCTGAGCGGAACCGAGGCTCCGCCGAGGTTCCGCTCAGCACGGTCATCCCGAGGGTTGGAAACTTTCATCTAGAACAGAACACCATATTAGATTCTTTTTCTTGCACAACAACCCCCAAAATCTGGTTTATTTCAAGGTTTTGCGTAATTTTTTTGGCGCACTTAGCCTGGGTGAGAACACCTGGGTGAGATGCAATTTTATCACCCAGGCAAAAAGTGTGGCAATTTCTGTCTGGTGTGCAAGAAAGATATGTTCTCACTGTCCCGGTGTAGCTCACTGGTTCCTTGACGAACCGTGACAGAACCCTAGCGCAACCATGGCAAACCAGGGTAAACCGGGGGCTTTCCCACTTCTAATAAAATGTTTAATACCACCGGGGCATAACCGTGTTGCGACCGACAGTCAATGAGACGCCACCGGTGCTCCATCGGTGTTCACCGTGACGACGCCGTGATAGAACCGGGAACAAGACCGGAGGGTACACCGGGGTAACACCGGGACTATGAGAACACGATCAAGTATGTTGATGCTTAACGTCTCAGTCAACAATTTTTCAGTCATGTCGGGGCGGAGCCAACGCTTCCTGATTTTTATCAGTACTGTAGGGAGTTAATTTATTTTGCTCAAGGACACAACACGGTCCCGCCTGTGGGGATCGAACCCAGGACCTCTCGATTCACCCTGTATACCGTTGATGCAACCAAATTTGTTACGGCACAGATTGATACAACATTTCACGAAGGTAGGGGAAATGGAGAACGCCAAGTTCACCATTCATTCAGTTTTACAGGCATTAATGTTAGGATGTCTGGGCCGTGCCTTTGTTGGAAAACAAAGTAAGGATACCTTCAGTTTTTGCCATAAGTAGTTTGTTAAAAAACCTTACCTTGAAACAGAAATTATAAATTCCATTGAAGAAATATGCCATCAGATACACGAAAATTGGTTATGTTTGCTAATTGCTCATATCCTTCATCACCGTTTGTCATTATCAAAGTTTCAATATAAACCGGAATCATTCCTTGTTTTATACCACCAAACAACACTCATGTATTCGAGCCGACTTTTGCACAATATGGTGTTAACACTCCTAGGTTGGATCGCTTGGAAAGCAACGTACGTCAATGAGTTCATTGCCTGGATACTACCTACGTACAAGATGTGTTTTTGAAAAATGATGCTAACTATGGCGGATCTTTAGGCCAAAAATGATTTTTCTTACGGCGGACACTTTGATGTTTACTTTTTTGAACATTTTGTGCTGTGAATTGACAGCTTTAGTATCAATTTGGATAAAAATATTTGATTTTTTAAATTAATCTGCATGTGTATGCTTATACGGTGAAAAGTGTATAACCCCTATATACATATTCTCCATAATGCAGCAAGTATAGCTCCCGATATTCTTGCTCGTTGGGCGATTTATTGCAGAATGTAAATGCTTTTTCACCTTGCTTTTGATTTGCAACAAACATAGTTGAGTCCCTACCAGGCGTTTGGGGAAAGGGGGGGGGAGAGATAATGGCTAGTTCATGAGCTAGATAGTGCATTCGTGATAATTTGTGAGTTACAGAGCAAGCACTTTATAGGTGGGGGTGGAGAGTTTTGAGCATGAGCAAATTACTTTTTAGGGAGACGGGGTAAGCAATGGCCGGGGGAGTCAACCTATTACTTTCAGGTGCAGGGAGTCCACCTGCCAAAGGACCTTCTGTAGACTTTACATTGTTCGCTAGTTCACTATGAGTAAGCACAAAATACGTAAACCTATTTCAGGCGTACGTTACCTGTGCTATCAAGAAAACATGCGCAACGAAGAATTTTAATGAGTACCGAGTGAAATATATTTCTGGATCTGTGCATGGGACCCTCACGTACACCCCCTCTCCTTACACCTGAGGGTCTGGTACGAAATTTAGAACGTGCCTTTTCAGCAAGATTTAGCTGCTTAAACTTACTATTAGAATTTAACACGAAACAACACTAAGATACACAACCCTATAGCATGGACATTTACAGTTTTGACAAGCGAGAACACACACACACACACACACACACACACACACACACACACACACACACACACACACACACACACACACACACACACACGCACGCACGCACGCACGCACGCACGCACGCACGCACTAAACACCCGGTTGTCCAGATCATCTGATGCCGACAGTAACACACATGTATCATTGCACACAACACATACGTCACATTTGTCGAGTGTCTTCGTATGTGTGTTAACCGTTTCAAGCTCATAATGTCAACATTTCTGACGAAAACAGTCATGCTGAATTATAAGACTTATAAGGGCTAACAGACAACCATTTGATGGAAAATGGAAAATCTTATAAGTTCGTTTTTGGGAAGTGGGGAGCGCGATGGCGTAATGGTAGAATAGGGCACCACGAGAGGTTCTGGATTTGATACCTACATACACCGTGTAGTTTGCTTGAGAAAAACACACAAGGCCTCACAGTGCCGATAAACAACTAGGAAGCGTTGGTGCTGTCCGACATGACTAAACTGTTGATTGGGACGTTTGAAGTCATTGCAAAACGAAACAAAAAGTTTTGGAAGCTAGTGGAAGACGTATACAAGAAACACCGCCAGAAAAAAAATATGCAAAAATCACTTAGCTCCGCTCACTCAGGCTTTAACGGTCACAAGATTTTCCATTCTGCAAAAGTGTCCGCCGTAAGAAATATCATTTTTGGCCCAAAGATCCGCCGTAGATAGCATCATTTTTAAAAAGAACACATTGGACGTACGTTGCATCAAGGTAATGAACTCTCTGACGTAACTTGCTTCCCAAACGATCCAGCCTAGGTGTGTTAACAACATATTGTGCTAAAGTTTGCTTGAGTTCAGGATTGTCTTTTGGTGGTATGAAACAAGGAATGATTCCGGTATATAACGAAACTTTTATATTTACAAACGATGATGAAGGATTCGAATAATTAGCAAACGTAATCAATTTTTGTGTTTCTGGTGGCATATTCCTTCAATGAAATTTATAATTTCTGACACAAGGTAAGCTTTTTTACAAAAACTGAAGGCATCCTTACTTTGTTTTCCCACAAAGTCATGACCCAGACATCGTCGCATTAATGCCTATAAAACTGACATGATCGTCAACTTATCGCTCTCAATTTCCCCCTAACCTCGTGAAATGTTGCATCAATCTGTGCCGTAAAATATTCAGTTGCATCAACGGTATACAGGGTGCGATTCGGAGTCTGACGCTCTACCACTACGCCACCGCGCTCCATTGATTGATATTCAACGACGCGTCAACCCTAATGGGTCGTTCGCGTCTAACAAAGGTACGGTCAATTTATGGAGGAACAGTTTTTAAAATCTCCACAACGTGACACTATATCTTGTCCCATTATCTTTTTAGGTCTAGGTGGCGAATGTTCAAGTCAAGCAGATTGTACGGTGGGCAACTCTGAATGTACCGGTGGTCCGCCCACTACATGTCAGTGTAGTCAAGGATACTCAGAGAGTGGTAGTCCACCCAGCAGCTGCACAGTAAACCGTGAGAATTTACTTGTCATTTGTTACCAAGCCCCAGTCCCGGGGAATAGCGGGAACGTTGATTTCTGACCTGCAAATCCCTTATAGAACACATGCCCTGCAGGGACTATCAATCGGTAAAACCACGATCGCTTTCTCCCACAGTCTGCTATCTCTATACTGCGCTGTCCTTTTTGACAATATACCACGAAACCTGGGCATTTACCATGCACTGTCGTGCATCGTGTGCGCCTATCCACTCAATCGTGTATCGGTTGTTGAAGCTAGATTGCATTCTATGCAAGTTTTGGACACACTATATGGATATGATTACGGGTGAAATCACTTAGTTGTTTTTGTATATGTCGAGCTAAATTCCAAGCAGGACCTCTCTATTCGGAGTCCGACACTTTACCACAATACCTCTTGGCCTTCCCCTTCGGGGCTGTGAGAAATCAGTTGGCTGTTCGGTGCCTTCTCACAGAGCTACTGACCGACTTCTCTCCAGATAGATTTGCTATAGTCTGAAACAGTGTTGCTTTAAATAATGAATGCTCATTTAGAATGAAAATACTCTTTATATCACCATGAATATGATACTATTTTGGTAAGAACCATCAGAAATAGATACAAGTAATTGGAATATACTAACACAAAGCTATTGGACATTTTGCAAAAAATATATATAAATGATTGTCTCGGTCTTATCTTCAAAGTAGTATTGACCGTTGAGCAGTTCTTGTGTGCTCAACTGTCAGCATAAGATACTTATTACATTCTGATTGCGCCTGTTCCTGATCACTGCCTACTTGTACCTGTTTACTTAGACGGGGAAATGTGACATACAATTTTGGATGCTTTGAGGAGAGGAATAGATGCAAAGTACCCCTATTATGTATTGCAATGTATTCCCGCCTGATCTTAAAAATCAGTTTCAATTGTGTTATTATTTTCAGAAATTGGGTCTACGTGCAGTGATAATGCGGACTGCAGTGGAGTAATACACAATTCACAGTGTGACCAAAGCCAATGTAGTTGTTTGCCAGGCTACGATGCTGCTGATGGGGGTACAGCTTGTACAATAAAAGGTGGGTATCAAACATAACGACAACTCGCCCATGCATCATTGCGAAAACTTACCCATTCAATATACGAGCCGCCTCGTGGAAAAAAAAACAGCAATGTGGTTTCCGAACAGGTCCGACACAAACCGGCCTGTACAAGCACAGAAAATAGCTAGAAGCTTGATATTTCGGATTTAAGTAGAAGAGGAATTGTACTATCCGAGTAGCGAAAACAAAGGCGCTAATCAGCTTCTGTGTCTTTGTTTTTGCATATGCAGATTGTTGTTTTTCCTATAAGATGGCTCATACAGAGATTCTTTTGAGCTTTAAAGATTGAAAATTTTCAGCCGAAAAATTTTGATATTTTTTCTTATTTTTGCTCAAAACAGATTGTGGGTACACGTTAGAACCGCCTCGCTTTTAACGAGTACACACAATCTATGTTTTGGAGCAAAATTAAGAAAAATCGGTATACCCCTACATACACCGGTTTTTCTACATAAAAGTGGGGTTCACGGGGGTATACATTACACGGACATGTTTTCGTGATGTTATGTGAATTGTATGGCTTTCAACATGACAAATTTCATTTCATTTTTTTTTTCAATATTTTCCTTATTTTTGGCTCAAAACCTAGATCGGGGATACACGTTCGAACGAGTACCCACGATCTGTGATTTGGATGAAAATAAAAAATGGTATACCCCTGAACACCCGTGTAGGTATACCTCTGTACACCCGTGATGGTATACCCCTGTACACCCGTGATGGCATACCCCTGTACACCCGTGATGGTATACCCCTGTACACCCGTGATGGTATACCCCTGTAAACCCGTGATGGTATACCCCTGTACACCCGTGATGGTATACCCCTGTACACCCCAGTTCCATTGTTTGATAATGACCCACAGCACAAGAAAAAGAGTCTTCGATACTCCCAAGCAGGACCGACACAGTGTGCTAAAACTCTCACAATGCGGAGACAATCATTTGGTAAAATCGCAGAATATTTTCCCTGCAGTCTACAAAATTTACATTATACTGCCTTCATGCCTTTACAATAGAAATCCCGGGTACTTCCCCTACATTGCAAGGACTGTGTAAAGGTCATAACTCTACTAGGTTCCCCGCACTGGGGGCGTGGTTACAAAGTACTGGTGATCATGACCTTGAAATTTGTTTTAATAAGCATCTGTTTTTTTTTCTTCTTCTTCAGACTGCGGGGACCCAGCGAGCGACGAGAAATTTACTGGCTATACTTATACCAGCCCAGCGTCAACCATATACCAAAGTACCTTCCAGGTGACTGGTTGTGCCACTGGCTACACCGGCTCTGCTTCAATGACAATAACCTGTGAAGACACCGGCAGCTGGACGGATCCTGGTACGAGTTGTACCATAGTGGGTAAGCCAAAACTATAGTGTTGTACCAAAGATGGTAACCACCGGCTATAGTGTTGTACCATAGAGGGTAAGACATGGCTATAAGGTTGTACAATAGATGGTAAGCTACGGCTATAGTGTTGTACCATAGAGGGTAGGCCACGGTTATAGTGTTGGACCATACAGTGTTAGCCACGGCTATTGGGGTGTACCTAAGGGTAAGCCACGGCTTTAGTGTTGTACCATAGATGGTAAGCTACGGCTATGGTGTTGTACCATAGAGTGTAAGCCACGGCTATTGGGTTGTACCAAAGAGGTTAAGTCACGGCTATAGAGTTGTACCATAGAGGATCAACCACGGCTAAAGGGTTGAACCATAAGAGGGTAAGCCAGGGCTATTGGGTTGTACCATAGAGGTTAAGCCACGGCTTGTGTTGTACCATAGAGGGTATACTACGGCTATAGGGTTGTACCATAGAGGGTAAGCCACGGCTTTAGTGTTGTACCATATAGGGAAAGCCACGGTTATAGTGTTGTACCATAGAGGGTAAGTGACGGCTATAGGGTTGTACTATAGAGGGTAAGCCACGGCTTTAGTGTTGTACCATAGAGGGTAAGCCACGGCCATAGTGTTGTACCATGGAGGGTAAGAAACGGCTATAGGATTGTACCATATAGGGTAAGCCTCAGCTATAGTGTTTTACCATAGAGGGTAAGCCACGGCTATAGTGTTGTACCATGGAGGGTAAGACACGGCTATAGTGTTGTACCGTAGAGGGTAAGAAACGGCTATAGGATTGTACCATAGAGGGTAAGCAACGGTTATAGTATTGTACCATAGAGGGTAAGTGACGGCTATAGGATTGTGCCATAGATGGGATGTGGTACCATAGAGTGTAAGCCAGGGTTATAGTGTTGTACCACAGATGGTAAGCCACGGCTATTGTATTGTACCATAGAGGGTAAGTCACGGTTATTGTGTTGTACCATAAAGGGTAAGCTACGGCTATATTGTTGTACCATAGAGGTTAAGCCACGGCTATATTGTTGTACCATAGAGGGTAAGCCAGGACTATATATAGGGTTGTACCATAGAGGGTAAGCCAGAACTATAGTGTTGTACCATAGAGGGCAAGCCACGGCTATATTGTTGTACCGTAGAGTGTAAGCCACGGCTATAGTGTTGTACCATAGAGGGTAAGCCACGGCTATAGTGTTGTACCATAGAGGGTAAGCTACGGCTATATTGTTGTACCATAGAGGGTAAGCCAGGGCTGTAGTGTTGTACATAGAGGGTAAGCCACGGCTATAGTGTTGTACCATAGAGGGTAAGCCAGGGCTGTAGTGTTGTACCATAGAGGGTAAGCTACGGCTATATTGTTGTACCATAGAGGGTAAGCCACGGCTGTAATTTTGTACCATAGAGGGTAAGCCACGGCTATAGTGTTGTACCATAGAGGGTAAGCCACGGCTATAGTGTTGTACCATAGAGGGTAAGCCAGGGCTGTAGTGTTGTACCATAGAGGGCAAGCCACGGCTATAGTGTTGTACCGTAGAGTGTAAGCCAGGGCTGTAGTGTTGTACCATAGAGGGTAAGCCACGGCTATAGTGTTGTACCATAGAGGGTAAGCCAGGGCTGTAGTGTTGTACCATAGAGGGTAAGCCACGGCTATAATTTTGTACCATAGAGGGTAAGCCACGGCTATATTGTTGTACCATAGAGGGTAAGCTACGGCTGTAATTTTGTACCATAGAGGGTAAGCCACGGCTATAGCGTTGTACCATAGAGGGTAAGCCACGGCTATATTGTTGTACCATAGAGGGTAAGCCACGGCTGTAATTTTGTACCATAGAGGGTAAGCCACGGCTATAGCGTTGTACCATAGAGGGTAAGCCACGGCTATATTGTTGTACCATAGAGGGTAAGCTACGGCTGTAATTTTGTACCATAGAGGGTAAGCCACGGCTATAGCGTTGTACCATAGAGGGTAAGCCACGGCTATAGTGTTGTACCATGGAGGGTAAGCCACGGCTATAGGGCTGTACCATAGAAGTGGACTAAGTGCACACCTGATCAGCACCATTGTTTTCGCGTCTTTCGCAATTCGTCGTCTTCTTAAATTCGAACATTTAACCTTCTAGTGTGCTTCTTTGAACGTAAAGGAAAATTTGTGTTGAACCTGACCAAAAACTCTGAAGAGTCAAAAGTTTGAATGATACGGTTTGTTGGTTAATTTCAGACTGCTCATCGCCGCCAACACTTGACAACGGTGATATAACAGCGCTGGTGACAACGTATGGGGCCACTGCAAACTATACGTGTAACACAGGCTATAACCTAAATGGAGATTCAACAAGGACCTGTGAAGCAGAGGGTTCTTGGAGCGGTTCGGATCCAACATGTGACCCAGTCGGTGAGTAGCAGAAATAAATAAAATATTAAGGTAGATTCTTAATAACAGTGAAAACATTCACTAATCTTTTAACGCATATTTAAGAAACGCAAAAAATTGACTTTTAAGACACTTATTAATCTTACTTTTAATAAATTTTCAGTAGTTGTACGGAAATAATCGACTGATATTAATTTTGCCAAATATTTGAGAAAAATACATGCACGCAATTAGCCTGTATTTAAATGAGCCGCCTCATGAGAAAACCAACAATCTGCATATACGAAAACAAAGGCGCAGATCAGCTTCGCGGTAACCGCGAAGCTGATCAGCGCCTTTGTTTTTCGCTAAACGGAAAGTACAAACCCTCTTCTACTTATATCCAAAATTTCAAGCATCTAGCTTTTTTTCTGTGCTTCGACAGGCCGGTTTATGTCAGGCCTGGTCGGAAACCACATTGTTGGTTTCCTCACGCGGCGGCTCAAATGAAAATAAGGGTTATTTTGAATGATTATGAAGCGGGGAGTGATGCATATTGACGGATCAAAGCCAACAGACCCACTTCTAATAATAGAAAAATGTCAAGCTGGTTCAAAATGTAGAAAAATCAATACAACTCAAACTTTGATAGGGATCAAACCCTTATTTTGTTCATAGAACATACAGGTAATCTTACACCCAAACATTTGCTATAGATATGTAGCAGAACCATCACTGTGCAAACATTCCATCTTTTTTCGCATTGGCTGCGAACGTTTCTCGCAGAATAGCAGAAACTCTGGAACCTACCTGAAATTGAAGTTGTCACTATCAAATTCTGTCATTCACACCCTCTTATTGGTTCATTCAACTGCAAACTGTTTTGATATTCGAAATTTCAATAGTTCTATACATAAACGCACTTTGGGAAATTTTCCGAAACATGTGATTTTTGTTTAAAAACACAATTTTTAGTGTTTATTGATTACGCTTAAAATGTCGTCCTTTAGCCCGTGAAATTGAAACAGAAAAACGATCCGAGATCATTTTTAAACGTTAATATTATTCGACTCACACTGAACAATACATCATTTTTTTTTTTGTAGATTGTAATGATCCAACCGAAAATTTGGATGTGGGATATACGCTGAATGCGACATCTCCTACTACTTATGAAACCTCACTGGGCTATACTTGTGCCTCGGGATTTACCGGAGACGCCGGTGCAATAGTTTGTCAAGCCGACGGATATTGGAGTGGGGCGACAGGATGTGCGCGTGTTGGTGAGTACAGACTTTACCCAGTTTTGACGAATGCACCTTACCATCAATATCAGCTGGGAGAGTCTATAGTCCTTTTAGGAGGATTAGGAGTGATTTTAAATTTGTACACTACCCATTTTTGACGAATGCACCTTACCATCAATATAAGCTTGTAGAGTCCATAGTCCTTTTATGGACATCACGAGGGATTTTGAATTTTTATCCCAGTTTTCGATGAAATACATTTAAACAAACAGAATAGCCCTGGATTGTGTCATCTGGGGCTATACTGTTTGCCTATATCCCATAGAAAGAACACTAGGCTTAAATGAGTTAATATCATCTGCTGGTTTTGTTCATCTGAGATGTTTCAGTGGTCACTGGAGGAGCTTATAGTTAAGAAATGCTGCGGCGTTCGTCCGGCATTTT
Source organism: Rugalucina vietnamica (assembly GCA_964017185.1). NCBI lineage: Eukaryota > Metazoa > Mollusca > Bivalvia > Lucinida > Lucinidae > Rugalucina > Rugalucina vietnamica. The sequence goes on along the minus strand of OZ024880.1, from coordinate 51,670,896 downwards.
GTTCGTTTTCCTTTCCCGGTCCCATTCGTTTCCCGGTCCGCGTTCGCCTAGCGCATAACGTAAATAAGCCTCAGCGATGGGTAGTGTTAAATTATAGATCCGCCTGGGAATGTTTTCCGGCCTTTTCGCAAATTTATGGCATAGTTACTGCCCTTGATTGACGTTTTACTTTGGTTTCGGTTCAATATCTTTAGAACAAATTGACAGAATCTACCAGAAGACCTTAGTTAAGTTGGCAATTTCAGCATCCTTAAAATAAAGGAAAGCCTTAGTTAAGTTGGCAATTTCAGCATCCAAAAAGATGTACATAAATCATACTGAAATCAAACTTATCGGGTTGATTATGTAAATGACATTTAATTTGACACACCCGTATATTTTCGTGGAAACGGTTATTGATTTTAACGGTAAAATATCGAGTCAAAATTTGTAACCTTAACTAAGGTAGGTCTTAACTTTAAGGAATAATTGTAACTCTCTCTGCTCTCCAAATGATTCCCGCATAAATCGCAATTACTTTTAATAGAGAAACAAGAAATCGTAAGTCCAAACTACACCTTATCTAAAGTATGTTTCGTAGTGTGTGATAATGGTTTTTCGCAGATATTTTACAACTGTTCCAATGTAGAAGAAATATTTTCTTGGCACAATTAAGCATCTAGTTTGTCGCAAAATGTGCAGCAAAAATTTTGAAAATCGGTTCACAAATAAAAAAGTTATGGGCAAAAACATTTTTGAAAAGGGAATTCCTGTACAAAAATCTCATGGAAGGGATGTAAATATTCTCCCGCAAAAAAAATAAATTCTAAGTATTTAATCATGATTGCTCAAAATTATCATAAATTGACACAAATGACATACCTGAGACAAAATCTTCATGATCAGGTAAAAAATCTTGAAAAATATGCATTTTCACGATCATCGATTATCTCCCTTGCCAATGCAAAATCCCTATGCAAAATTCATTTTGGTCATAAAAACTTTATTTGTACACCGATTTTCAAAATTTTTGCAGGTCCTATTAGGACAAACTAAGATCAAGATTTTGACATGAAAATACTTTTTCTGTCGTAGCCCATACAAAAATTTTCTGCAAAAAAAAAAAAAAAAAAAAAAAACATTATCAGAGGCAAGTTTTTAGACAGTAGTCTGAAAAATGCCAACGCATCAGTTTTAAAAAATTGCATACCTTACGTTTCATTTAAGATTTTACTTTTAATAGTTTCATACTCTTCCTTGATAGGCGTTTACGCACAACGACTAGATTATTTCAAATCAATTAACTCACGTGACCACGTCACAAAAAGTTCAGGCAAAAAAAAACAAGTTTTGTGCACGTGCTGCGTGTGGCGATTATGTTTTAGAATTTTTTAAATGGAATTTGAACTGATGGAAGTCGAAAAAAAAAATAATTCGCCTCTCTGTCGGAATAAAACAAACGCTAGAGCGGCCGGCTTAGTAAATGGGAACCTTAAAAATCAATTGTTAGTGACGCTTTATTTCGATATAAAACTGACTAATGTGTGTTGTACGATTTACTCAAATTCAATAACATTATGTGTACAAAACATGATGTTGGGCTGCATTTGCGATTTTCGACGGCCTATCGATTATGTTTTTTTTTTTTTTTTTTTTTTTTTTTTTTTTTTTTTTTTTTTTAAGCATCTTTTGATTTTTCGAATGAAGGGTATGGGCACCAAAAGTTCGATTATTTTAGACAGAAACCATCGATTGCAAAAAATGAGTAAGCATTCTTTTTGAAAATTTGAATGCTTTCAGTTGTTTGGTTCTTGAATTATTAAAAAAAATACATCTAGGTGCGTTGTGAATTTGGTTAAGTATATATCAAGCTATACCGTGTAGTACATGTTGTATGCATTTTTTCGAGCTTCATCAATTAACACATGACTGAAAATTTGTTGACCGGGACTTCAAATCTAAATATAAACAAGTTTAAGCGTTTCCAAAACGCTTGCGATCTCTCAGCACTAATTTCACTGTATGACCACATAATTATAAACCCACGGCGATAACCACAGACCGAAAAGACTAGATGACAGCTCGGTTCAACGTGAGCTTTCATACCCGAGCCGACATGCGCTATTTGGTGTGACCCAATCGAAGCTGACTCGTCCAATCAAGTACGACGGAAGTCGGAAGTCGGTGGTCGATTAAGCCCCACGTTCTGATCTTGATCAACTATATATGCGATCTCCCAACGGGAGATCGCAACAAGCAACAGACAAAGATGACTTGTGCGTATGCTGGGGATGGGGGTCCGGAAAGTGGGATCATTTCAGGAGCGAAAATGCGAATGGGAGCGCCGCACACTTACAAAGCCTAGCTACGGTTTTTTCCCATGGAAAAAGTTTTTATTTTTGGTGCATTTTTGATGAAGCTGGTGCTTTACCTGTTCTGATATACCAAAAAAAAAAAAAAAAAAAAAAAAAAAAAAAAAAAAAAAAAAAAACTCTGCATTATATATGTATAAATGAAACCGCAGATGAGCTGTGATAATGCTCGCTTTATAATGCTCATGTGGGAATATTCAGAAATATTGACACATTTTACTAGCATTTTGTTTTGTCTTTTACTTTGGGAGCAGAAAGACATGTAAAACCAGGAATAATACGGTATCTCTTATATTAAATGAAAAATAGATTTTACATACATGCAAAGACTAAGCCTGAAGATCACTTGTGCGAGGCCGTACTTGTTTGGGTAGGATTCGCAATCGGTATGACCATTCTTGAGCATAATGCGAAGGGGGCGCCGCAGTCGAGAATTTGTCAAGCGAGGCGAGGTCATAAACTGAAGAATAAAGTCTTGTTCTACATGTAGGCATATATATTTTCGTGTAATTCAACGTTACGCGTATCAACAGACGAGAATACAATTTAACCATGCACAATTTTAGCTAATCAAACTTGTAAAATTGTTTACTGGTGACACCCCATATTGAAAAACTTCACCAGGGGTTGCGTCTGGAGGGAAATTAGTCCCTGGCTCTCACAAGACATGCGAATGTGAGCATGCGCTTGGCGAACAGAAAAAAATATCAATGGTCCGTCTATAGAGAATACATGTATAATTTTGTACAAACGTAGTTTGGACCAAACTCGGATATAGTCAAGAAGCTTTATTATTATTTTAATTTAAATAATTAACAGACTACAGACTAAAATAGCCACTTAGAAAGAGCAAAAATTGAAACGCATCAGAGCTAAATTGTTCCTAGATTGCCCAATATATTTAATTTTGGCGTTCTGTGATTGCTACCACTGGCGTTTTCCATTGCCAAAGTATCATATACACTATAAGTTCAAACAGACACAGCGCTTTAAACATATAAGATGAAACATATTTAATGCACACAGAATACGCATAAAGGATCTAATTTTATATTTCTGCCTCGTAAACGATTGAAACATATCAATGAAGACACGTAATCAAGCATATTTGTTAGTTTTGTGTTCAAAAAGTGACGAAACCGAGAGAAAGCTATTATTTTCCAGATTCAGACGTGGAATTTTAGGACAGGAAAAACAAAGGTACGTCTTGGACATTGCCTTAAACTAATGGCATACTCACCTATGCTGACACGTCCTCAGTTCCAATGGAAAAAAATGAAATAATAGCCTTACCCGCAACACTGGCCTATCAAAAAAGTCGGCGTTCGTCGATCGTACAGTGCGTTCCACATTGCCGCTAATACGGTGTGTTGCTAGAAAAACTTTTTTGTCATCTCAGTGATTTTTTTTTACCGGACCGGTTGACACCAGCTGGCCAGCCCTCTGACTATGATAGAGAGAGAGGGCTGGAGCGAACACAAAGACCCTGATTAGGCATGTAGTTACTGTTCGCATATGCAACGTCTGTTCTAATGATGTGGCCATAATGGTAAGCCAAAACCATGTAAATTTAATGGGAGGAAATCATGTGTTTTCTTCTGGGTACTGCAAAAGATAAGTATGCCTGTGCACATGTGCAGTCTGATTATTAACTTTCTGTCTAACATTGATTTTGGTGGATAATGTTATGGATTTATGATAAGGATAGTACACGTGTTTGATATAGCAAACTATAACGTGTAGTTCTATGATGAAGCAAATGTTGGATGCATCAAAAAGGTACAAGTAGGCAAAGATCAGGAAAAGGCGCAATCAGAAAAAGACTCCCACTCCAAAAACCGAGGTGGGAAAAAAACCAAACCAACAATCAGGTACTTATACCATGAAACATATCGTAAGCCGAATGAGCAGCTATTTTCCCAATAGGTGGCCACTCAGTTACCTTAACTTAACTAAAACTATGACAACACACATAAGGCGCCAACAGCACAAAAAAAAAATTAAACACCAAGACATAAAACAAAAAGAACCACCACAGAAGTATCGCCTTGGAACGATCAGTAACACAAAGTTACTGGCGGGCTTAAACCAGTTTTATAGGCGCCAAACCTCGCCCTCAGCTTCTGCAGTGGTTTTGTTATACACAAATATAAACAAGAAATAAGGAAAATCATGTTAAGAAAATATACATAGGTACCAACGTAAAACATGTATAACGGAAAGCAGGGTGAGCAGCTGTTGAAGGTCAGGTGGTCACAGTGCTAGCTTGGACAGAACAAGTAAATGCAGAGGGCTAAATGAACAGCCGAATGATATTCGGGTGGCCACAAAGTCATGCACCATGAAACACATAATTGGAATAACCTTGATAAATTTGAACCACAACAGAAGTACCGCCTTGGAACGGTCAGTTGTAAATAACTGTGGGGCTTAAACCGGTTTTACAGGCGCCTAACCTCACCCTCAGCTTCTGCAGTGGTTCATAACATTTAATTAGTTCTTCGGTCCTCGTGGTGAATCTCTAACTAGTCAATGAAACATCAAGAACAAACATATTAATCAAGATAAACATCCTGATGAATCAAGTTAGATGCAACTTGTTTACCATGTAGGCCAAGCGTTACATCTACAGCACATCTAGTCACTATTTTCCAGATTGTGGCACACCATCACAGACAGGTTATACGATTGTCGCGTCCGCGGGCACAACATTTGAAAGTGTAGCAAATGTTGATTCAGAGTGCAAAAATGGGTATACGGGGGCGGCCACACCAGGAAATGTTACGTGTGAAGCGGATGGAAATTGGACACAAGCATCTGGATGTGATCCTGTTCGTATGTAAAACTTTTTACTCTACTCAAAATTTGATAGTTATCGCTAGCATTTAACTTTTTTCTATATGTATGTAATTTATATAAGAATTGTTGATTTGTTTTTTTGTTTTAGTGATTTAAGTTCCAATCAATACCTGTTGGAGTGACTGTTCGGCCTAAACAACTAAAGCTTATACGTGAATGTATGGATGGTTTGACTATGAGCAGGCTCAGAAATTCTAAGCGGTTAATCAATGATCAGGGGATTGGTCAATTGCTAGAGGCACAAGCTACACAGATATTTGAGCCACCTCGTGGGAAAACCAAAAATGTGGTTTCCGAACAGGTTCGACACAAATCAGGCTGTACAGTTACAGAAAAGAGCTAGAAGCTTGAAATTTTGGTGTTAAAGCCCCGTTTACACATTCACGGTTTTCTCTACGATTCACCACGATTCACCCCGATTTCTCATGGTCAGAAAAATCGGGGTGGACCGGGATGAATCGTGGCGAAAAGTGGAAATATTTAATGTCAGTACGATTCCAGTAAGAATGTCTACGATATTTAGTACGGTGTCTGTAAGGTATCGCTACGAATCAGTGCCGGTTCATGACGGCAACGCTACGGTCAATGATGATTAACCACGGTGCACAACGAATGCTCACGGTGCTTGTACGGTTCGATACGGTACTAGTACGATTCACGGCGGTAGCCGTCGTAGCCAATCGTGGAGCTCCGTAGCGAAACCGTGCATGATTCGTAGGACAACCGTACACAATTCGTGGTGAATCGTGGGAGTTCGTGGTGTCAAAGATTCCACGGTTTCGCTACGGAGCTCCAAGATTGGCTACGATCTCTCACGAATAGCCGCGAATATAGTTACGATGTCAGTACGAATAAGCACGATTCCGCTACGGTTGCGCTACGAATTAGGCCACGCCCAATTACCACCACGATTCGCCACGGTACGCCACGAATGTTTTAAACAGTTTAAAACTTCCGTAGCGCTGCCGTAGAGTTTCCCGAATCATCACGATTCATCAAGATTCACCACGGTTCTACTACGAATGACCACGGTACAGCACGGTACACGACGATTTTACAAATCGTGGCGAATCGTAGCGGCACCGTAGCCAAAAATCGTGAATGTGTAAACGGGGCTTAAAGTAGAGGAGGAATTGTACTATCCGTGTAGCGAAAACAAAAGCGCTGATCAGCTTCGCAGTAACTGCGAAGCTGATCTGCGCCTTTGTTTTCGCCTATGCAGATTGTTGGTTTTCCCATGGGGCGGCTCATTTCTCTCTGGATGGCGAACATTTTGAAGTAAAAATGATATGAACCTCAACGCGACAAAATGTACCTTCGGACATTCTGACATTACTAGTACAAAGCAACAAAAGGCGGAAAAATGATATAATATACAATTTAGAAATAATACTGTATTTGTAATCTTTGAACACTTGGCTGCCAAATGAATGAGTTTTAAAATATATTTATTTTCAATATTTGGAGTTATCTGCCCTTGTTTTAGCCCAAAATACACACAATTTTCCTATATCTATCGTTAAACGGTAACCATAGCAACCACATCATCATAAAAATAGACAAAATAATTACGACAGATTGACTGGAAGGATGGTATGCATCTATCTTAACAATAGGTTCCGACCAGTGCTTAAACAGTTTAAAGCAAATGCGTCGAGTTCTGTAAGCTCTACTAACATGCAGAAATGCATTACGCAACTTGTTTTTCGACAGCAATTAACTTCATTTCAGTACTTGGAACTTGAGATGTTGAAAAGTCATTGGGCGTCTTACAAAAGACAGTTTTCGAAAACTTTTCAATATTAAATAGATGGTCAAATTCGCTGAGCGGCAATATACTTCCAAATGTATAAAATCGTCCTTGACGCTACGAAATTAACTATGACCTGCTTCGGTTAGACCATAATGACCTTTTTGTTTTGACTGCAGAATTTTAGCGGTCATTATTTTGCCCTAATATTTTGCCAGAATATTGTAGACATGATTGATGTTAATGTTATTTTATAAACATTAGATTGATATGTATAGAAGATACAACAAAAGTCTACGGTATTTTGGATATAAACTGTGAACATGCAACAACTAATTAAATGGCAATGGACTACAACTCTCGAAACTGTCATAAAACGATGACGGCTCCTTTTTGTTACAGCTTGTCCAGCGCTTACAGCACCTGATCATAGTGCACTATCTCCGTCGGATCCTTCTGAATTCTATGAGGGTAAAACTGTAACAATGACCTGTGACACAGGCTATACAGCGGTGGGTGTTGAACAAGTTACATGCCTATCAGGAGCATGGAATGATACATACGGAACTTGTGAACAAGGTATAATGCGATATAAGGATGTTCGCTGCCAAAGAATAAGTATTCAAACTTTTGTCTAACCGCTCATTTTTGATTGCACATTAATCGTATGACAACAAAATAAGTATATGTTATATAGTGCGCATTTGTCAGGCTACTTGCCCATAAATGAGTCCTCTAAACACACTGTTGAAACATTAGAAAAAATAATTTGATTTTCAAATCTTTCACATACACTACATACAACCTGTTATATCGACACCCTGTATCCTCAAGCTAATGTTATTGTTTGGAAATGTTGATGAATTCGTACGTAAAATGACAATTAGCAGACGATTCTGAGAATAAAATACCATTTTCGCTTATTTCTACACGATCTGTCCCTATTCGAACACTTGAGGAATCTCACTCTTACCTTTATCCTATTGCACGTTCCTTTTCTCCGATTTACCGTTTTAGAAGACATGATAAAGGAAAACAAGAAATAGACGCTATAAGTAAATTGTCTGTAACTTTCTTTTATTTACGTTTTATGGTAGTATATAGGCAATATTTCCTACCGAAAAGACGGTAAAATATTACCTCTAAGTCGTGAATCAAATCCGAAAATACCATATTAAAAAAAGCTTTGTTATTGTTTTTCACTGCTTATTTATTACCAGTGTTATTATTTCTCCCAGCTCAGATAAGGCTTCTTACTGTTGACGTCATAGTATCCTCATGTTAATGTGTTGATGTAAAAGGATCATGTTCATTAATTATGTTGAGCGACTATGAATACATATAAAGAGTGTCTATGGGTATGTGTGACTGTGATTGCATTGAAAATGTAATCTGTCATGCAAAAGAGGTGTTATGCACATAGAAACAGTACAGATACATGGCAGTCAACATGAAGTCATTTTGATAAAAGCTACCTTTTGGGTGAATGAATTATAAGCAGTCTGTTCAGACTGTACATGCTGATCGGCTCTCCCAAATGCAGACTCAAGTGTTTTTAAGGCTGTACATGCACTACATACAACCTGTTATATCGGACCTGTATTCTCAAGCTAATATTGTGGTTTACTCCTAGAATGTTGACAATTCCGTACGTAAAATGACAATTAGCAGACGATTCTGAGAATAAAATATCGTTTGTCGCTTATTTCTGGATGATGTGTCCTTTAAAGAATACTTGAGGACTCACACTTTGACCTTGATCCTATCGCACGTGCATTTTTCCCGATCTACCGTTTTAGAAGACATAATAACGGAAAACAAGTTGTCGACGCTGTAAGTAATTTCTCTGTGATTTTCCTTTATTTACGTTTTATGATAGTGTACTGGCAATAATTTTGACCAGAAAGACAGTGAAATATTACCTTTAAGTCGTGAATCAAAGCCAAAAATGCCATATTTAAAAAACGCGTTGCTATGGTTTTCCACTGCTTATTTATTGCCAGTGTTATGTTTCTCCTAGCTCAGATAAGGTTTCTTTCGGTTGAGGTCATAGTTTCCTCGTGTTGATGTAAAAAGATCACGTTTATTATGTTGAGCGACTATGAATACATATTAAGAGTGTTTATGTGTATGTGTGACTGTGATAGCCTTGAAAATGTAATCTGCCATGCAAAAGAGGTTATATGTACAGTGTAGTTTTGAATATATGAGTACCGTTGTGAAAACACCAACGTTTTGCATATGCGAAAACAAAGGCGCAGATCAGCATCGCAGTATCTGCGAAGCTGATAAGCGCCTTTGTTTTCGGCTCTACAAAGTTTGTATAAATCATGACCCCGGGATGACCTTGACCTATTTTATGACAATGTCAGCTTAGGTCGCATATCTCAGATCTCAGGTGAGTAATTATAGGACCATTGGTCCTATATGAGTACCGTCGTGAAAACACCAACGTTTTGCATATGCGAAAACAAAGTTGCAGATCAGCATCGCAGTATCTGCGAAGCTGACCAGCGCCTTTGTTTTCGCTGTACATAACGAGTTGCTGTCATACGGAAAAGTCATCATAACAATTCTGAATGTACGTGTAACATGTTTATTTATGGTGGGAAGTTATGTTCAATTTTTATCAAGATACTCGTTTTGATCGATGTTGAATGTTTATTTTGCTCTGTCGGGTTTTAGCGTGGTACCTATTTACGCGGCGATTTTGTCTAAAAGCCAGCTTGTAAACTTGTAACAACGGTCTCCACTAACAAGCATTCAAATGTCCATAACTCTGTAATTATTCTATCAAATCTAACGTTGAAGCGCCGTGCGTTTTCACAAATGATTCTGAATTTGGCGTATGTTTGCATTCTTAAATGCGTTAACTAGTAAAGTTTTTAAAGTATGGTAAAGTCTGTAAAATTCGCGTATAGGTAGGAACCAAAACAGGAAGCATCATTATCAATATCGATTGCGGAGTGGGCAGTTTTATTGCTCAGGTTATCATAAATGGGGACCATAAAACCAATAAACAGTGGAACTAAAGGTATTATCCTTTGGGGTATCTTTATTGTTCACTGCACAGATGTGATAAATACCTCATTATGACAGTCCTTTGATCTAAGGATCCTAAGGGGTCATTAACTGAATAAACAGTGGTGGCAATATAGCTCCTTCAGGAGCTAAGTCTTTAAAGACATTATGTACTCTTCCGAACAAAACCTTTAGTTATTCACCTTTAAATAAAACAACGCCGTAATTTACGTTGATTTTTACATTATAAATATGAAGGCAATTCCTGACGTGACGTCTACATGGATAGTACAATTCATCTATTTTCTAAATCTAAAATTTCCAGTATCTAGCCATAATTTGTGTTTGTACAGTTCGGTTTGTGTCGGGCCTGTTCGAAAATCATACATTTGGTTTTAAAAAATAAACGAATATAGGTTCATAACAATAGAAATAAAAATATTCCCAATATACAGCTAAAATGAAAATAAATGGAAAGTCAATTTACTTTCATCAAGTCGAGATTTATTCTCACCCATTTTTTTTTTAAATATAGAAAGACATTCCTATCAACAATAGGAAACCTTATCATTTGTTATTTTTTACCTGGAGAAGCAATAACTTAGCAGAGAAATTCAATAGCACCTACGTGCGAAAACTACAACATAAAAACAGAAAAATAGCCTTTCTGAGAACAATAAAAGCTTTGAGCTTGGTAGTTTATGTTCCCTGGGTATATTTACATAACGTAGAACTAATTTGGACTGAACTGAACTTGGGGCGCCTGCTTACAGCGTCAGCGTCTTGTTTCCCTTTATTATGTCTTCTAAAACGGTAAATCGGGGAAAAGTACGTGCAATAGAATAGAGATAAGAGTGAGATTCCTCAAGTATTCTTAAAGGGACAGATCGTGTAGAAATAACTGAAAAATGATATTTTATTCTCAGAATCGTCTGCTAATTGTCATTTTACGTACGAATTCATCAACATTTCCAGTAGTAAACAATAACATTAGCTTGAGGATACAGGGTGTCGATATAACAGGTTGTCTGTAGTGACATATACTTGCCCTGAACAAAAGTACGTCAAGAATAAGTTCAAAAGTCATTTTGTTTAAAGACCTATTTCCATGTCTATTGAGGGCCATTAGATAAGGGACATGACATTAGAAAACCTAGTGCCCTGACAATGACTCAGAATACAGGTAGGGGCCCAAACTGAAAAAAAAAATCAATATTGATTGCAGAGGGAGGCAGTTTTACTGCACAGGTTATCAGGGACCATAAAATCTCTGCAGTGGAACTACAGGTATTATCCTTTAGGGGCCTCTTTATGGCCCCCTGCAGAGATGTGATAATCACCTCATTATGACAGTCCTTTGATCTCTGGACCATATTGCACCATTATGGGTCATTAACCGAATAAACAGGGGTACCCCTATTAGCTACTTCAGAAGTAGGTCTTTAAGTAATGCAGACTTAATGCTGATTATATTTTCCTTTTGGCCCTTTGAGATCTGTGAGGGTATTCTGAGAATTCAGAAAAGAAGTATCGGTTTAGATTCATTTTCAACCAACATTTAAATACATTTCATACTATTTGGATTATTCTAGTCTTTGAATTGACTACCCTGTTGAAAGATGCAAAATAACAGCAATTCTCTTTGGCACGATGTAGCCAAATCTATAGGGTCACTGAAGAGGCTTAAGAAGCTGAAACCGCGGTATGGCCCAACCCCTTCTCCTCAATATGTTCACTACTATTCAAAGATCTCAGTTTTATTTTTATTTGTTTTGACTGCAGCTGGTGTTGTGCCATCATCCATAGTGCAGATTATATTTTCCTTTTGGCCTCTTGAGATCAGTGCGGCTATTCTGAGAATTCAGAAAATAGTTATCGGTTAAGATTCATTTTCTAACCTACAATTAAATACATTTGATCACATTTGTATTATACTGGTCTTTGAATTGACTTCCCTGTTGAAAGAGGCAAAATAACAGCAATTCTCTTTGCCTCCATGTGGCCAAATCTATAGGGCCACTGAAGAGGCTTCGATAGCTGAAACCTTGGTATGACCAAACCCCTTTCTCATCAATATGTTCACTGCTCTTATAGCATCTCTATTTTTATGTATGGACCAAATTCTTACATGAATTTTAAAATTGAAGATGATGACAATGTTTTGACTCAATTAAAAATCCTGCCCCCTAACTCGAAAAGTCGTAAAACATCAATATTTATAAATATGCCATATCCATATCTGTAGATTCAATCTTTTGTTGTATTTTCACACAACGTAGTACTTGTTCATACTGTTCGAATCATGGGATGAAATTGAGTTTTATGCATGTAAGAGAGAACAAACAACATGAAAATCGCCCTTTTAAGGCTTTTTTCGGCAGTTTTATTTCTTACATCCCGTTTCACAAAACCGCCCAAAAATTTAAACATCAAATCATTGCAATTAATTTGAAAATGTGTTATATTCAAGTTTTATCTGCCTTTCCCCTCAATTTTACAATCGATTAAAATTTTCTGAAAAGTTACAGAAAATGGGTCGAAAACATGAAGTTCCTTAGATTGACAACTTTCATGTCTCTTTCAGTGTATATCGTTAATATGTATTCATGTGTAAAATATTAGGAAAATATCTGCATCCGTTTCCGAGTAATTCAACAAAATAAAAACCGGAAGTTCCAAAATGTCATATGTTAGCAGCGAACATCCTTAAGGCAGTGAGCCGTATATGAAAGTTTAAGCTTGAGTCCATTCCTCATTTAAGATAAATAAGCAAATTTTAAAGCAAAATTTACTGCAATTTTGCAATAAGGATGGTAGTCGGATGACTTAAGAACGGATAAAAAGGTACAAGTAGGCAAAGATCAGGAAAAGGCGCAATCAGAAAAAGATTCCCACTCCAAAAACCGAGGTGGGAAAAAACCAAACTAACAATCAGGTACTTACATGTATACCATGAAACATATCGTAAGCCGAATGAGCAGCTATTTTCCCAATAGGTGGCCACTCAGTTACCTTAACTTAACTAAAATTATGAAAACATACATAAGGCGCCAACAACACAAAAAAATTTTTATACATCAAAACATAAAACAAAAAGAACCACCACATAAATGCTATTATGTGTGAAACATTTCTCCACATACTGTAGAAATGTCTACAGAAGCGGAGGTAGGGGTAAAAAATTTGAAAATATAAATTGGAATAAAAAACATTTTAGTTCCATGTCTGTATTCAGTTCTAACATCGTTATGATTTTTAAAAATATAGGTCAGTGTCAAGGGTCAGACACCCTAAATTGATCTAAAACCAGAATCTTGAATGAATATTCCACTATGAATTAACTATAACAATTTATTTCCAAAGTCATTCTTTGTTCAAATTTTCTTTCCCTTGGCCTCTTGGTTCATTAAAACGTTGATGCTTTTTAAGAGACATTGTTTTCATAAAGTGTTTTGAAGTTACCCGTATATCATTTCTAACAATGACAAGTATTGAGCAAAGTCATGTGAAAATATGTCATTAGAGTTTCTAAACAGGAATACCATAAACCAATTTATATAGCCAAAGAACATGGCAAAATAGTTCACAAATCGGGGTTAAAGAAGCAGAAAGTGAGCAAAATATGTCCATGTCATTGGCAACCCACACAGCTCACACCGTTCATCCAGATACAACAAATGCGAAAAGGTCTTCCAAACGCGGATTTAAACCAACTACGTCGCGTGAATACACTGAATGTTAGAAAACATCAACATATAGCCTTTAAATTGTTCCTTTAGAAATGTGTTTATGCAGAGTTGATGCAAAATGGTATATCTTGAGAATGGTACAGTATCATACCAAAAGCTTTGTGTAAACTATAAATACACGCGATTTTAATTCGTAAATCACTATTTTCTCGCCTACTTCCCGATTCGTTTGATATTTGTAGAAATATTTTGTTTGGTTTCGTGCAAATATCTCTTCAAAACTAATTTGCGACATCTATGGAATATATGTATACAATGCATCAAACTGGAAATGATTTGTCAAAACTTTGTGTTTAAAAATCAACACAGTTTGCTTCAAGGTGCAACTTACCACGGACGTTGATACCACACAACGCGGATGATCCACATAATTTGGGTAAACAAACACGGATTCCTAAATCTGGTTTTTACGCGCAAAATACTGGCGGGACGTTTTCTAATTAAAATGCAATGAGAATGCTATATTTGTTTTTTTTTTTTTTTTAAGAAAACGCGCTATTAATGCATCCTGTTGGCTTCTATAGTTGGTTAATCACTTGATATAATTTATATGATCGAATTCGGGTGTGGCCTGGAATGGCAACATTTAACGTCGTTTATCGCTGTGTATTGAAACCATTTTAACGTGAATGATACCAAACTGCGCACATGTCCTTTCCTTCGAATGTTGTAGATACATGTATACAAAAATGGGCGACTGGAGATAAAGAAATTGGACTTATAAGCCAGAATCAGAGGAAGGATATTTGTATGTTTGTGTTGTGAATAAACGTCCCAGGTGACGATTTTCAGCCGTGTGAGGAAGGAGCCGTCGCTTCCTGGGTACTAACCAGTTTAAAGAAAATTTAAAATGCCTTGCTTAAAGACAAAAAAAAATGCCAGCCAGCCCCCACCCACTTCCCCACCCCTTACCCGTGACCTCTCGCCGGATCGGGAGTCAAATTAATGGTGATTGGTTATTAATGTACTCGGTTAAAGTGTGAAAACGTGTTTATCATCTTAATTAAGGCCTATGCATGAAAAAAAAACAACAACAGTTTTGGTATCTGAACAGGTCTATCACAAACCAGCCTGTACAGTCACAGAAGCAGGCCGGATTCGTGGGATTTCGGATTTAAGAAGTAGTGGGACTGCACTGTCAGTGTAGAGAAAACAAAGACACTGATCAGCTGTGCAGTTACACTGCACAGCTGATCAGCCCTTTGTTTTCGCCTATGCATATTGTTGTTTTTCTTATGTGACGGCACATTTGTCGGCTTAAAATCAAACGAGAACTAGGAAAATTATGAAAAAGCTCAGTTTTGTTACTGTTGAATTTATAAGTTTTGAAGGTCAAATTCTAAAAGATACTATGTTTACGGGTTTTATATAGCCAGGTTAGAATTCTCTGAGACGTAATTGTTAAGTTGCTGTTGCATTGTAAATTAGGTTCATTTATTGGTTTCAATTCTGTTTGATGCAGTCCCTACTCTAGAAATCTCTTAGGTTTACTTGCAAATTCTTCATCCTGTAATAGACCCAAGTACCCTTGCAAGAATGACCGCATGGTAAACGAGCCTTGTACAAGTTGGCTTCTTTAAAAAGAAACCAATGAAAAGGTCAGCAGCCGTTTGTTATAAGAGATTCCTTTTGCTCTAGATTTCCGTGTTGTTGATTCTCTGGTTTGTCATTAATTTCGATTCTCATACGTTTCAGTTTCTTTTCCTATACATGAATGGCGTTTCTTGTTATGAACGCTTGACCAGTGTGTGTATCTGTCACTCAAGGCATTGACCAAAATTTCTGATGTTATGGAATCAAAGCCAATACTAAAGGGAACACGATTACAATCAATATGTCGATGTGTAGAAAAAAAGTACAAGTAGGCAAAGATCGGGAAAAGGCGCAATCAGAAAAAGACTCCCACTCCAAAAACCAAGGTGGGAAAAAACCAAACTAACAATCAGGTACTTATACCATGAAAACATTTCGTAAGCCGAATGAGCAGCTATTTTCCCAATAGGTGGCCACTCAGTTACCTTAACTTAACTAAAAATATGCAAAAATACATAAGGCGCCAACAGCACAAAAATATTTTAAACACCAAGACATAAAAGAAAAAGAACCACCACAGAAGTATCGACTTGGAACGATCAGTAACACAAAGTTACTGGCGGGTTTAAATCGATTTTACACGGCCGTAACCTCACCCTCAGCTTCTGCAGTGGTTCATAACATTTAGTTAGTTCTTCGGTCCTCGTGGTGAATCTCTAACTAGTAAATGAATCATCAAGAACAAACAAATAAATCATGATAAACATCCTGATGAATCAAAAACCAGGACTCACAGATTCAGTAAGCTGCCCGACGATGGAGATCCCTGGGCGCCAAATAACTTACTAACTCCGGAGCTAAAGAAAAACATCAGTTGGACCCCGGTGGGCCAAGCTAGAGATAGGAAAATACAAACTGATTGCAAGCAATCCCTGAGGATTGGAAAAATAAGAGCATTAAATGGATGTACGGGGAGACTTTTTAGGGCCGCCACACGGCATAACCACAAGAACTCTGATATAAAAAAGTACAAGTAGGCAAAGATCAGGAAAAGGCGCAATCAGAAAAAGACTCCCACTCCAAAAACCAAGGTGGGAAAAACCAAACTAACAATCAGGTACTTATACCATGAAAACATTTCGTAAGCCGAATGAGCTGCTATTTTCCCAATAGGTGGCCACTCAGTTACCTTAACTTAACTAAAAATATGCAAACATACATAAGGCGCCAACAGCACAAAAATAGACATAAAACAAAAAGAACCACCACAGAAGTATCGACTTGGAACGATCAGTAACACAAAGTTACTGGCGGGTTTAAATCGATTTTACACGGCCGTAACCTCACCCTCAGCTTCTGCAGTGGTTCATAACATTTAGTTAGTTCTTCGGTCCTCGTGGTGAATCTCTAACTAGTAAATGAATCATCAAGAACAAACAAATAAATCATGATAAACATCCTGATGAATCAAAAGCCAGGACTCACAGATTCAGAAAACCAGTTTGCAGTGCAGTCAATTTGTGTCAGAGTTCTGAATTTTGACCTGCAGCCACACTACCAGAAACAGACCCATGGGACCGATGTGATGGACTAAAAGTCAGCCATATAGAGTTCCTGTAGTTTCTGTACCCCTCGTCAGGGTATCTACGATCTAAGCCTAGATGCGCTATGATAAGCAGTCACCACGATCGAGACTGCTTGCTAGATTTTACCGCTTTTTGACGGGGAGTGTCAACAATGGATAAATTTAATTAATTGCGGTTAACTGTCTAGTCAGTATAGACGGGTTCATTGGTTTTTATTAAGCGCTTAATGTGACAAAACGCGTAATTGAGAGAGAGCAGTCGATCATGGGTAAAATTTTCTTCATATTCAAAGTAAACACTGTGGAAAAGGTACTGAGGGACCTTTTCCAATAACATAAACATCTCGCATAAAGTATATTAAAGGATGTAATAAAATCAGGCCGAAACGACTCAACAAATTCGGCCGAAACGACCCAGGGCCGAATCGACTCAGGCCGAAACGACCCAGATCGAAACCATGCCCATGCCACATTTCTCCAATCATAATTGATATACGTTGCTATATTTTTTGTTCTTTCGTTACACGACCAGTAGCTAAGGTCATATAGAGACGGCCAGTCATTATTTTCACACCAAAGCCTTCCAGAGGCATGGTAACTAGTTCTTTGTGCACATTTCTTTCACCACTAATAGCTGCGCTTCTTGTATCGACGTAATCTATGTCTGTGTTCATAATTTGTTTAACATGTTGTCATTGTGGGCCTGTCATAAAGACTTTCACTTCACTTCACTTCACTTAAGAGTGAGAGAGACAATCATGATAAATATATTCTTGGCTATATCTTTAAGCAAGAAATGCATCCATATACCCGTACATTTTACATGTAATAATCTACAGACATGCATAGAGTTGGTGTTTGAACATGAAAGACGAAGGCATTTGGAGCCCTGACCATATCTGACACTATCAAACTGCATGAAGCTAGCTTACGCTTTCAAGAACGAAAACAAAGGCGCCTATAGCTTTATCGAACATGCTAACATGGTTTCCTAATGTCGTGGCCAAAGCCTAGTGAAAATGCTCAACTACGTTCGTTGTGGTCTTATCACGCCATATCAAGCCATAATTGTTCTTAAGCCAACCATCTCTGGACTCTAAACGATATGAAACTGGATTTTACCATGACTGCAGCCAGATTTCCTTAAGATACGACCACTATTTGGATTTTATGATCCGTGTTGATTGCACCGAATGGTCCGAGTTTGTTTCACCTGCTTGGGAGTTTGAACCGTGGTATGTTGCACCATATTTAATAATAGTGCCCAATTTTGAAAAGTTCTTATTTTCATTCTATAATTTTGGATGGGTTCTTGTGAAGACAACACTTTAAGCGATCCCCGCTCCTCCGAAAACATCAATTTGACCATATTTTTGTCATTTTATAATGATTAACAGACATTCTAACCAAGATTTTTCTCTTTTCGTGCATCCAAGTCAGATTAAGAAGCTTTATTTCTCTAACTAATAGAATTTAAGAGACAGGAGTTTAGGTTAACATTTGCAATCTTTTCACTGTATGTGACACAAAAGTCAACACAGTCGATATTCGTTACAATTAAAGATAATAAACACTCACTCTTCTTTCCCGCCGTTCAAAATAGTATTGTATATTTCCTCGTTTGGAAGGCCCTACCGCGTTTGCTGTATCTGGATGAACGGTGTGCAGCTGATCTATACTTTAATTTTGGTATATGTATATGCAAACCTCATTTTTATCATGGATGTCTATGATTTTCCAAACATTAAATGACACAGATCATTTTTGCAGGACTAGAATGAATGCATGCATGCATTCCACCATTCAAATTAGATACATATGGAATCTAATTATCTTCTTTTGCAAAATGTAACAACACTGATCAAATATTTTTCAATGTTAAAACTATTGCATATACAGTCGCCTGATATGCATGATGCACCTTTTAAGCTATAACACGGCATGCTATATCTTTCTTAATAATGCACAGCAATAAATTGTATAGAGAAAGGAGTACTTCATTGAAATATTTTGGTCTAAATGAGTCAAGACATAATTAAACCAAGATGATATTACTTAAGTATTTGACTAGATTCACATACCTTAGTTCCCCGTAAATCACGGATGAAGAATTTTAATAAGGCAAATGCCTGAAGTAATCAGAATGCTGACACCAAAATGTTTAGGGATTACCCATGCCACAGTTTTGATACTGACGCCTTTCCAATGTATAGTCTAAGTGCATTGAGGGACAAATGTCCCGTAATTTGTACTTTACTCAAGATGTTGAATTCTGCCATCTGCTTAAATAAAAGATTAGTGGGCGTGTATGTCAAGTATCATATAAAAAAACTGGTGCATGTATGTGTCACTTCATAGTACTTTATAGGAAAGAACTTAATTTCTACCATTCTCACCGTATTAAGTATTTATAACTATTTTATATACATGTACACAGTGTTTGGATTACATTTTTGACTGGGCCACCCCCGAGTACCAATACGCCATTGGAATATGATATGTATTTTATGAAGACCTGTCAACATGCGAAAGGATTTGTTGGTACTCGGGTAGAGTAGGGCGATGGTTATTTTTTTCAGTTTACTTTATGTTCAATACAAACAAATAGCTGCTTTTTCAAATAGCCCAAAATAAAATCATCCATTTATCGAAAAGGGGATCAAAAATACAAGTAGGCAAAGATCAGGAAAATCACAAAAAGATTCCCACTCCAAAAACCGAGGTGGGAAAAAACTAAATTAATAATCAGGTGCTTATACCATGTAAACATATCGTAAGCCGAATTAACAGCTATTTTCCCAATAGGTGGCCACTCAGTTACCTAAACTTAACTAAAAATATAAAAACATACATAAGGCGCCAACAGCACAAAAAAATTTAAACACCAAGACATAAAAACAAAAAGAACCACCACAGAAGTATCGCCTTGGAACGATCAGTAACACAAAGTTACAGGCGGGCTTAAACCGGTTTTATATGGCCATAACCTCACCCTCAGCTTCTGCAGTAGTTCATAGCATTTAGTTAGTTCTTCGGTCCTCGTTGTGAATCTCTAACTAGTCAATGAATCATCAAGAACAAACAAATAAATCACGATAAACATCCTGATGAATCAAAAACCATGACTCACAGATTGATTAAGCTGCCCGACGATGGAGATCCCTGGGTGCCGAATAACCTACTAACTCCGGAGCAAAAGAAAAACACCAGTTGGACACCGGTGGGCCAAGCAACAGACAAGAAGCTCCGGCCCCAACCAACTAAAATGAATAGCTTTAAGTCGGGGCCATCATAGAGTCTGACGCCCGACCCACCGGCGTGCAATTAAAGAAGGCAGCATAGTTATCAACCATGATTGCGTTAAAACTAAGCATGCAGACTGTCGCATAACATTCAAGTTATAACCTGTTCGTCTGTAACGTGTTATGATTTTTCTAAACTGAAAAGAAAAATCATTACTTCCTATAAGTTTCTTAAATTTGTAAACCAAGTCACCATAAAATTCAGGTTCCGAAAGGCCCTCACTTAAAAGCGTCTTTAACCCAACATTATATTTGGAAATCAATTAATAGTGTCTACGATAAAATTTAGAAAATGTTCTTCGAAGCTTATGATACCGATAGCCCCGCTGAAGAAGTTTGGCCGTTAAACATTTATTTCGAGCGTTGAAGTCTGTAACATGATTGCAGACTCTAGCAAACCTAATAAGTTGCGAAATGTATACACCATAAGAAGCACGACGAGGAACGTCGCCATCCAAAAACGGAAAATTTACTATATCATAATCAAAGTCATCGCGCTTATAATAAATTTTAGAAGAAACAAATCCATTTGAAACAGAAAGATGTAGATCTAAAAAGGGGGCTTCGGTATCTGAGATATTGGCTTTGTTCAACTGTAGTTCAGATGGATAAATTTGATTGACCATACCTTCAAAATAAGGGTTGTCAATATTCAAAAGGTCATCGAGGTACCTAGAAGTGGAATTAAAAGCCTCGATAACATCAGCTTGATTATCATGGTTAAGAGAATCCATGAAATCTCTTTCGTAGCAGTATAAAACCTTCCGAATTCCGATGGGTACAAATTGCGCACCTCTCGTAGCTACGAGAGGTGCGCAATTTGTACCCATCGGAATTCCGACAATTTGTCTATATAACTTGTTCCCATTTCTAATATAAATATTATCCAGGAGATAGGATAAGGCGTCGCACACATTCTGACATGACCAAAGTATATACCGACTTAGGTCAGAGGAAGTGAAGAAAGCCTTTCTGTCATTACATGCCAAATAAAGTGAACCATATTTTATTCACTTGTGAAGGTCCACTCTATCAAATTCAGAAGTTTTTCTTTAATAAAATTATGTGTAAATGCAGTTCGATATGCTAGAATACGGATTGAGTAGTGAACTGACATAAGATGATTGAAGCAATTGACCAACTTTTTAGCCTACATGAGCACTTAGGCTCAAAAGGTGAGCTTACAGGATGGCCATGCTCCTGCGACCATCCGTCATCCACAATTTCAACGATCTCCTCTAAAAAGGTACAAGTAGGCAAAGATCAGGAAAAGGCGCAATCAGAAAAAGATTCCCACTCCAAAAACCGAGGTGGGAAAAAACCAAACTAACAATCAGGTACTTATACCATGAAACATATCGTAAGCCGAATGAGCAGCTATTTTCCCAATAGGTGGCCACTCAGTTACCTTAACTTAACTAAAAATATGAAAACATACATAAGGCGCCAACAGCACAAAAAATTTTAAACACCAAGACATAAAACAAAAAGAACCACTACAGAAGTATCGACTTGGAACGATCAGTAACACAAAGTTACTGGCGGGCTTAAACCGGTTTTACAGGTACCTAACCTCACCCTCAGCTTCTGTAGTGGTTCAGTGATAAACAAGAAATAAGAAATCATATTAAGAAAATACTAAACATAGATACCAACGTTTAACATGAATAACGGAAAGCAGAGCGAGCAGCTATTGAAGGTATTAGGTGGTCACAGTGCTAGCTTGGACAGAACAAGTAAATGCAGAGGGCTAAGTGAACAGCCATTATATTCGGGTGGTCACAAAGCCATGCAACATGAAACTCGTAATTGGAATAACTTTGATAAGTGTGAACCAGAACAGCAGTACCGCCTTGGTACGGTCAGTTATAAAATAACTGGGGGGCTTAAACCGGTTTTACAGGTACCTAACCTCACCCTCAGCTTCTGCAGTGGTTCACAACATTTAGTTAGTTCTTCGGTCCTCGTGGTGAATCTCTAACTAGTCAATGAATCATCAAGAACAAACAAATAAATCATGATAAACATCCCGATGAATCAAAAACCAGGACTCACAGATTGAGTAAGCTGCCCGACGATGGAGATCCCTGGGCGCCGAATAACCTACTAACTCCGGAGCAAAAGAAAAACACCAGTTGGACCCCGGTGGGCCAAGCAACAGACAAGAAGCTCCGGCCCCAACCAACTAAAATGAATAGCTTTAAGTCGGGGCCATCATAGAGTCTGACGCCCGACCCACCGGCGTGCAATTAAAGAAGGCAGCATAGTTATCAACCATGATTGGGTTAAAAACTAAGCATGCAGACTGTCGCATAACATTCAAGTTATAACCTATACGTCTGTAACGTGATATGATTTTTCCGAACTGAAGAAAAATCGCTCGACCAATCAAAACCAAACTTTTTTTGGAACATCCTTAGGAAGGGGGAACGAAAGTTTATATAAATAGTACAGGTCACATGACCAAGTTGGCCGCCATATATGGTAAAAACATAAACATCTTCTTCTCTGGAACCGGTGTACCGATTTCAACGAAACTTGGTGTGTAGCATCGGGGACTTTGGCATCTTATAGTTTATATAAATCATGACCTTTTAAATTTGGTAACAGGCTTTTCAGTTGGTAGATACAGACAACATGTTGAGCTAATGAAGTGTTGTGAGTGTTAAAGGTCAAGGTCATCTTTTGACTTTGGTAAAAGGTCATTTACAAATTAAACGTATTGTAATTGTGGTTCTTTACAATAAAAATAGATAGATTTCATGATACATAATACTCTGTAATTATGAAACATTCAGAATAGGTTAAGATACTTAATTGAAATAATTTCAATAGGATGATCTGTGTTTAAAATGGAACCGTGTTTTCGACATTCGATTTCATTTTACTTTTAAAATGCAGTTTTATTGTTTATTCATCAGTATCGTGCTACATGCTTCAATCTGAAGTGAATTATATGCAGCAATTATTCAGATTGACGGATTTGTCACAATATCATTAAATTCACACATACCTTACTTACCTTATGTTTGATAAAAGTACTTTAACACACTGAGTTTGATATACACGTTTCTAAGCACTGACGTTTGATTGTTTATGAACATGTCAATCGTTTTCAATTAGTAGCTTCTGTAAACGAGCTGCTTAATATTCTTAATATTTTATCGTAGACACTATGAATTGATTTCCAAATATAATGTTGGGTTAAAAAAGTACAAGTAGGCAAAGATCAGGAAAATGCGAAATCAGAAAAAGACTCCCACTCCAAAAACCAAGGTGGGAAAAAACCAAACTAACAATCAGGTACTTATACCATGAAAACATTTCGTAAGCCGAATGAGCAGCTATTTTCCCAATAGGTGGCCACTCAGTTACCTTAACTTAACTAAAAATTTGCAAACATACATAAGGCGCCAACAGCACAAAAATATTTTAAACACCAAGACACAAAACAAAAAGAACCTCCACAGAAGTATCGACTTGGAACGATCAGTAACACAAAGTTACTGGCGGGTTTAAATCGATTTTACACGGCCGTAACCTCACCCTCAGATTCTGCAGTGGTTCATAACATTTAGTTAGTTCTTCGGTCCTCGTGGTGAATCTCTAACTAGTAAATGAATCATCAAGAACAAACAAATAAATCATGATAAACATCCTGATGAATCAAAAACCAGGACTCACAGATTCAGTAAGCTGCCCGACGATGGAGATCCCTGGGCGCCAAATAACTTACTAACTCCGGAGCAAAAGAAAAACATCAGTTGGACCCCGGTGGGCCAAGCAACAGACAAGAAGCTCCGGCCCCAACCAACTAAAATGAATAGCTTTAAGTCGGGGCCATCATAGAGTCTGACGCCCGACCCACCGGCGTGCAATTAAAGAAGGCAGCATAGTTATCAACCGTGATTGAGTTAAAAACTAAGCATGCAGACTGTCGCATAACATTCAAGTTATAACCTATACGTCTGTAACGTGTTATGATTTTTCTAAACTGAAAAGAAAAATCATTACTTCCTATAAGTTTCTTAAATTTGTAAACCAAGTCACCATAAAATTCTGGTTCCGAAAGACCCTCACTTAAAAGCGTCTTTAACCCAACATTATATTTGGAAATTAATTCATAGTGTCTACGATAAAATTTAGAAAAGGTTTTTCGAAGTTTATGATACCGATAGCCCTGTTGGAGAAGTTTGGCCGTTAAAGATTTATTTCGAGCGTTGAAGTCTGTAACATGATTGCAGACTCTAGCAAACCTAATAAGTTGCGAAATGTATACACCATAAGAAGCACGACGAGGAACGTCACCATCCAAAAACGGAAAATTTACTATATCAAAATCAAAGTCATCGCGCTTATCATAAATTTTAGAAGAAACAAATCCATTTGCAACAGAAAGATGTAGATCTAAAAAGGGGGCTTCGGTGTCCGAGATATTGGCTTTAATCAACTGTAGTTCAGATGGATAAATTTGATTGACCATACCTTCAAAATAAGGGTTGTCAATGTTCAAAAGGTCATCGAGGTACCTAGAAGTGGAATTAAAAGCCTCGATAACATCAGCTTGATTATCATGGTTAAGAGAATCCGTGAAATCTCTTTCGTAGCAGTATAAAAATAAATCAGCTACGAGAGGTGCGCAATTTGTACCCATCGGAATTCCAACAATTTGTCTGTATAACTTTGTCCCAAATCTAATATAAATATTATCCAGGAGATAGGATAAGGCGTCGCACACATTCTGACATGACCAAAGTGTATACCGACTTTGGTCAGAGGAAGTGAAAAACGCCTTTCTGTCATTACATGCCAAATAAAGTGAGCCATAGTTTTTAATGCCCTTTTGAAGGTCCACTCTATCAAATCCAGAAGTTGTTCTTTAATTAGATTATGTGGTAAAGTTGTATACAGAGTAGAAAAATCATATGTGGACAAGCTCGTCGCACGGAACCCTCTACACTTCAATTTATTGAGCACCTCACCAGAATTTTTTATTGACCAAAACCAATTTTTATTTGAAGTTTCATACACTGTCTCACAGTATCTTATAACATGAGATTTGATAGTAGTAAGACAGGAAGTTAATAATTTAGAAAGTTCAGTAGTAGTACAAGAGCTAGAATTTGCAATAAATCTTGCTTTGTATGGTCTTTTGTGAAGCTTAGGTAACCAATACATCGTAGGAAGTTTGTCTTGGCCTTCATTGACACAAACAGAAAGCTTAACAGGTAAATCGTTTAAGTGGGCATTTACTACAGACACCTCATCAGTATCTGTCTCCTGATAAGCCCTGGTACCATCAAGCTCCTGTTTTAAGGTGTTAACGTAGTGAAGCCTACAAACAACAACAACATTGTTTGCGGCTTTGTCTGCCGGAACCAAGACATACTTTCTGTGAAATTCTTGGATACCCTGCTTCAAATGCCTAAATGACGATTTAGGTTTAGGAGGTAAAAGATTAGTATTTTGTTAATAAAACTGTATACGTTTATCCACGATAGTGAAGATACTTCTTTTCCATTCTTTAAGAGCATTATCCTCAACACCCTCTCGTTTACACCACCGATTACACCAAAAGACGCTTTTAAGTGAGGGCCTTTCGGAACCTGAATTTTATGGTGACTTGGTTTACAAATTTAAGAAACTTAAAGGAATTAACGATTTTTCTTTTCAGTTCAGAAAAATCATAACACGTTACAGACGTATAGGTTATAACTTGAATGTTATGCGACAGTCTGCATGCTTAGTTTTAACCCAATCATGGTTGATAACTATACTGCCTTCTTTAATTGCACGCCGGTGGGTTGGGCGTCAGACTCTATGATGGCCCCGACTTAAAGCTATTCATTTTAGTTGGTTGGGGCCGGAGCTTCTTGTCTGTTGCTTGGCCCACCGGGGTCCAACTCGTGTTTTTCTTTTGCTCCGAAGTTAGTTGGTTATTCGGCGCCCAGGGATCTCCATCGTCGGGCAGCTTACTCAATCTGTGAGTCCTGGGTTTTGATTCATCAGGATATTTATCATGATTTATTTGTTTGTTCTTGATAATTCATTGACTAGTTAGAGATTCACCACAAGGACCAAATAACTAACTAAATGTTATGAACCACTGCAGAAGCTGAGGGTGAGGCTAGGTACCTGTAAAACAGGGTTTAAGCCCGCCAGTAACTTTGTGTTACTGATCGTTCCAAGTCGAGACTTCTGTAGTGGTTCTTTTTGTTTTATGTCTTGGTGTCTAGAATTTTTTGTTTTGTGCTGTTGGCGCCTTATGTAAGTTTTCATATTTTTAGTTAAGTTAAGGTAACTGAGTGGCCACCTATTGGGAAAATAGCTGCTCATTCGGCTTACGATATGTTTCATGGTATAAAGTACCTGATTGTTAGTTTGTTTTTTTCCCACCTCGGTTTTTGGAGTGGGGATCTTTTTCTGATTGCGCCTTTTCCTGATCTTTGCCTACTTGCACCTTTTCATATTTGTCAGAACTCCGAAAGTACAAACTGACAATTTGCAGAACCAGTCTTTCGTTATGCCCTCACAACATGATACATATAACAACAAACATGACAATATACAATCAAAGCATCAATTTCAAAAAGAATTTAAATGTGGAACTTAATCGGAAATAAGTCAAACAGACATACCTAGAGTCAGAAAGACAAATATACAGACAAATCAATCATTTGAGTAAAAATAGTCCCGGAGTGATTTTGGCGATTGAATAACAAAGATAGGTAAAGAAACAAAAACTAACGTGCGACGCTGGTGACGTTATTGCGTTATGCGTTTACCGCATGCAGACGACTGACTTCAGACGTTTTGTAAAAGAATATAAAATGTGGATTGGTTTCGAGTATTGGATATTCATGAAACATTTGCGAAGGCTCAAAAGAAAAGCATTAAAACTTTTGTTTAAGATTTTCGGAAGATTTCATTGGTTTCCCGGCCGAAGTTTGAGTATTTCTGGCGGCTTCTGTGTTATTTGTATAAAATATCAGTTGCATTCTCCGTAAAATAATACATTTAATAAATGCAACAACATGATGGAAACCTCTTGATATAAAATACCTGCAGCATAAATCTGAATCAAAGGGGACGCACAAATTTTTTTTGTCAGAAAACATTTTTTTTGCCATAAATTATCAAAGAAATACTACAATATGCTTATTGCAACCAAAAATTGTGAGTGGGAACGATTTATGCACAAATAACAGGTACATCATCTTTATCAGATTTATAACTATAAATAACATATATAGTTATATACTATGCAAAATAAATTATGCATCTTTTACTTTGAACAGTGACCCCATACGTTTTGTAGACATTAGGGCAGTTCTTCTGACAATGGCTTTTATGTATCATATTAAGGTAAAATCAATCGTTGTGCGGTGCTGAGGTGAATTTAGATTTTATGTCCGCGGAGGCATACATAGCTCAAATAAAACATAAATTGATAAGAACTGATAAACATATTTTGTACCATATATTTACATGTTTATGAATTATACACTTTTAAAATAGGACAGATTATCTGTTCATTCAGGTTGAACATACATGTACAGCATATTTTCATAGCCTTGGTACATTACAAATAATGGAGCTGAGCCCATTTATCGGATTTGGGGCTTCCGCCATTGCCCAAATATGGCATTTTGATATAATATGTCGTTTAAAATATTTTGATTTGGCAAGTTAGGGAACATGGATTCATAAAAACTTTCCTATAATATCTTATAATCATTAAATTCATAGGTTTTGTCATTTTTTAAAGAAGTCTCTGCTTGAGTTACACAATAAATTACATGTCCAAATACAATAGAAACTTGTTTTTCGACAGCAATAAACTTCATTTCAGTGCCTGGAACTAGAGATGTTGCAAAGTCCTTGGGCGTCTCACAAAAGAAATTTTTCGAAAACTTTTCAATATGAAATAGATGGTCATATTCGCTGAGCGGCAATATACTTCTAAATGAATAAAATTTTCCACGACGCTACGAAATTAGCTATGACCTGCTTCGGTTAGACCATAATGGCCTTTTTGTTTTGACTGTAGAATTTTAGCAGTCATTATATTGCCCTAATATTTTGCCAGAATATTGTAGACATGATTGATGTTAATGTTACTTTATAAACATTAGATTGATATGTGTAGAAGATACAGCAAAAAGCTACGGTATTTTGGATCATACCCCATATGATTGTAGTTATAATTTGTGAACATGCAGCAACTAATTAAATGCAATGGACTACAACTCTCGAAACTGTCATAAAACGATGACGGCTCCTTTTTGTTACAGCTTGTCCAGCGCTTACAGCACCTGATCATAGTGCACTATCTCCGTCGGATCCTTCTGAATTCTATGAGGGTAAAACTGTAGCAATGACCTGTGACACAGACTATACAGCGGTGGGTGTTGAACAAGTTGCATGCCTATCAGGAGCATGGAATGATACATACGGAACTTGTGAAGAAGGTATAATGCGATATAAGGATGTTCGCTGCCAAAGCAAAAGTTTTCAAACTTTTGTCTAACCGCTCATTTTTGATTGCACACTATATAATAAGACAATCGTATGACAAAAAAATAAGTATAGGTTAGTGAGCATATTTCAAGCTACATGCCTACAAATGAGTCCTCTTAACACAATGTTTAAACAGTAGGGAAACATAATTCAATTTTCAAAAAAGGTACAAGTAGGCAAAGATCAGGAAAAGGCGCAATCAGAAAAAGATTCCCACTCCAAAAACCGAGGTGGGAAAAAACCAAACTAACAATCAGGTACTTATACCATGAAAACATTTCGTAAGCCGAATGAGCAGCTATTTTTCCCCCAATATGTGGTCACTCAGTTACCTTAACTTAACTAAAATATGAAAACATACATAAGGCGCCAACAGCAAAAAAATATTTTAAACACCAAGACATAAAACAAAAAGAACCACCACAGAAGTATCGACTTGGAACGATCAGTAACACAAAGTTACTGGCGGGTTTAAATCGAGTCTTTCACGTATACTTGTCCTGAACAAAAGTACGTCAAAAATAATTTCAAAAGTCATTTTGTTTAAGTAATGCAGACTTTATGCTGATTATATTTTCGTTTAGGTCTTTGGAGATCTGTGAGGGTATTCTGAGAATTCAGAAAATAAGTATCGGGTTAGATTCATTTTCTAATCAACATTTAAATTCATTTGATTCCATTTGGATTATTCTAGTATTTGAATTGACTAACCTGTTGAAAGATTAAAAATTACAGCAATTCACTTTGGCACGATGTCGCCAAATCTACAGGGTCACTGAAGAGGCAAAAGTAGCTGAAACCGCTGTATGGCCCAAACCCTTTCTCATCAATATGTTCAATGCTCTAAAATGATCTCAGTTTTATTTGTATTTGCTATTACTGCAGCTGGTGTTGTGTCGTTTGGCGGCCCTAAAACAAAACGTCTCCACGTACAGCAATCCTTAGTGCAGATTATATTTTCCTTTTGGCCCCTTGAGCTCAGTGTGGGTATTCTGAGAATTCAGAAAATATTTATCGGTTAAGATTGACGTTCTAACCAACATTTAAATACATTTGATCCCATTTGGATTATACTAGCCTTTGAATTGACCACACTGTTGAAAGATGCAAAATTACAGCAATTCTTTGACTCCACGTAGCCAAATCTATAGGGTCACTGAAGAAGCTTAAGAAGGCACAAGTAGGCAAAGATCAGGAAAAGGCGCAATCAGAAAAAGACTCCCACTCCAAAAACCGAGGTGGGAAAAACCAAACTAACAATCAGGTACTTATACCATGAAACATATCGTAAGCCGAATGAGTAGCTATTTTCCCAATAGGTGGCCACTCAGTTACCTTAACTTAACTAAAAATATAAAACATACATAAGGCGCCAACAGCACAAATTTTTTTTAAACACCAAGACATAAAACAAAAAGAACCACCACAGAAGTATCGACTTGATACGATCAGTAACACAAAGTTACTGGCGGGTTTAAACAGGTTTTACAGGTACCTAACCTCACCCTCAGCTTCTGCAGTGGTTCATAACATTTAGTTAGTTATTCGGTCCTCATGGTGAATCTCTAACTAGTCAATGAATCATCAAGAATAAACAAATAAATCATGATAAACATCCTGATGAATCAAAAACCGGGACTCACAGATTGAGTAAGCTGCCCGACGATGGAGATCCCTTAAGAAGCTGAAACCGCGGTATGGCCCAGCCCCTTTCTCATCAATATGTTCACTTCTCTTAAAGGATCTCAGTTTTATTTTTATTTGCTATTACTGAAGCTGGTGTTGTGCCATGTAGCGGCCCTAAAAAGTCTCCCCGTACATCATTCATAGTGCAGTTTATATTTTCCTTTTGGCCCTTTGAGCTCAGTGCGGGTATTCTGAGAATCTTTAAAATAATTATCTGTTTATGTTAATGTTCTAACCAACATTTAAAACATTTGTTCCCATTTGGAATATACTAGTCTTTGAATTGACTACCCTGTTGAAAGATGCACAGTGACAGCCATTCTCTTTGGCACCATGTAGCCAAATCTATAGGGTCACTGAAGAGGCTTAAGTAGCTGAAACCGCGGAATGGTCTTTCTCATCAATATGTTCATTGCTGTTAAAGGATCTTAGTTTTATTTTCAGTTATGGACCAAATTCATACACAAATCTTATAATTGTAGATAATGACAGTGTTTTTGACTCATTAAAAAACCCTAGCCCCTAACTTGAAAAGTCGTAAAACATCAATATTTATAAATATGCCAAATCCATATCTGAAGATTTTAACTTTTTCTTGTGATTCACACAACATAGAACTTGTTCATACTGTTCGAATGATGGAATGAAATTGGGAAGTATGCATGAAAGAGAGAACCAACAATATGAAAATCGCCCATTTAAGGCTTTTTCGGTTGTTTTATTTCTTCCATCCCATTTCAAAAAGCCACCCAAAAATTTAAGGCTAACATACCAAAGCACATACCGCTGATAAAATAAACATCGAATCATTGCAATTAATTTGAAAATGTATTATATTCAAGTTTTATCTACCCTACCCCCTCAATTTTACTGTCGATTTAAATTTTCTGAAAAGTTGAAGAAAATGGGGTGAAAACATGAATTTCCTTAGATTACAACTTTCATGTCTCGTTCAATGAATATCACTAATATGTATTCAGGTGTAAAATATTAGGAAAATATCTGCATCCATTTGCGAGTTATTCAACAAAATAAAAACCGGAAGCTCCAAAATGTCAAATGTTAGCAGCGAACATCCTTAAGGCAGTGAGCCGTAAATGTACGTTTAATGTTGAGCCAATTCATCATTTAAAATAAATAAGCAAATTTTAAAGAAAATTTTACTACAACTTTGCAATTAGGAGGGTAGAGAACGGATAAATGCTATAATGTGTGAAACATTCCTCCATATACTATACTATAGAAACGGCTACTGAAGCGGGGGTAGGGGTAAAAAATTTGAAAATATAAATTGGTATAAAATTCATTTTTGTTGCATTCAGTTCCAACATTGTTATGATTTTAAAAATATATGTCAGTGTCAAGGGACTTAGACACCCTAAAATTCACCTAAAAGCTAGACTCTTGAATGGCTATTCCACGGGGAATTAACTATAACAATTTATTTCCAAAGTCACTCTTTGTTCAAATTTTCGGCCTCTTGGCCTCTTGGTTCATCTAAAAACTTTGATGCTTAATTAGAGACATTGTTTTCATAAATTGTTTTGGGACTTACCTGTATATCATTGCTAACAATGACAAGTATTGAGCAAAGTCATGAGAAAATATGTCATTAGAATTTCCAAACAGGAATAGCATAAACCATGTTATAGAACAAAAGAACATGGCAAAATATTTCACAAATCGGGGTTAAAGAAGCGGAAAGGTCTTCCAAACGCGGATATAAACAACTACATCGCGGAAATACACAAGGTAAGAAAACATCAATATATAACCATTAAATTGTTCTTATAAGAATGTGTTTATGCAGAGGTGATGCAAAAATGATTTATCTTGAGAATGGTACAGTATCATAACAAAGAATTTGTGTAAACTATAGATACAAGCGATTTTAATTCGTAAATCACTATTTTCTCGCCTACTTCCCTAGTCTTTTGATATTTGTAGAAATCATTTGTTTGGCTTCGTGCGAATATCTCTTCAAAAATAATTTGCCACATCTATGGAATATATTTATACCATGCATCAAACTGGAGATGATTTTTAGGTTTCGAAACTTCGTGTTTTAAAAATCAACCTAGTTTGCTTCAAGATGAAATTACCACGGACGTTGATACCACACAACGCGGATGATCCATATAATATGGGACAAACAAACACGTATTCCAAAATCTAGTTTTAACGTGCAAAGCACTGACGGGACGCTTTCTAATTAAAGTGCAATGAGAATGTTTGATGTTTTAAGCAAACGTGCTAGAATGCGTCCTCTTGGCTTCTATAGTTGGTTTATCACTTGATATAATTTATATGATCGAATTCGGGTGTGGCCTGGAATGGCAACATTTAACGTCGTATATCTCTGTATATTGAAACCATTTTAGCGCACATGTCATTCCCTTCGTAAGTTGTAGATATGTGTATACCAAAATGAGCGACTGGAGATAAAGAAATTGGACTTATAAGTCAGAATCAGAGAAAGGATATATACACCTGTAAAGTTATTTGTATGTTTGGTTGTGAATAAACGTCCTAGATAACGATTATCAGCAGTGTGCGGAAGGAGCCGTCGCTTCCTGGGTACTAACCAGTTCTAAGAAAACACAAAATGCCTTGCTTAAAGACAAAAACCTGGTGCCAGCCAGCCCCCCCCCCCCTCTCCCACCCCATCCCCGCGACCTTTCACCGGATCGGGAGTCAAACCATGACCATGCAACATTTCTCCAATCATAATTAATATACATTGTTATAAGAAGGTACACGTAGGCAAAGATCAGGAAAAGGCGCAATCAGAAAAAGATTCCCACTCCAAAAACCGAGGTGGGAAAAAACCAAACTTACAATCAGGTACTTATACCATGAACATATCGTAAGCCGAATGAGCAGCTATTTTCCCAATAGGTGGCCTTTATAAGTTTTTTTGTTCTTTCGTTACGTATACAATAAACAGCCAAGGTCATAGAGAGACTATAATTCATTATTTTCGCACCCAAAGCCTTCCAGAGGCATGGTAACCAGTTCTTTGTGAACATTTCTTTTATCATTAATAACTACTCTTCTGGAATCGACGTAATCTATGTGCGTTTGTATTCATAAGGATCTTTGACAGTGGTAATGGGAGTCACAATGTATAGCTGCCCTGTATTTCGAAAAATATAAAAGTTGGTAAAATGCTTCAACCAGCACACATTAGTTCACTGTCAGTCCATATTTTAGCATATTGGACTTTGGTATCCATTTCAATACATGTATAGCTTTATTTTTGGGATAAAACTGTTGCTTTTTGTATTGAACATATAGGAAAACAGAAAACTATTTTTTAAACATTGTCCCCCCCCCCGAGTACCAACAAATCCTTTTGCATGTTGATAGGTCATCCTAAAATACATATTATATTTGAATGGCTTGTTGGTACTCGGGGGGGAACAATGTTGCCCAGTCAAAAATGTAACCCCAAAATTATGTACATGTATATAAAACAGTTATAAGTTCTAAATACAGTGAGAATGGTCGAAATTAGGTTGTTTCCTATCAAGTGCAATTTTAGCGAGACATACATGTACTAGTTTTGTCATCGGATACGGGAAAATAATTGACTTTTAACCAATTTTCATTTTTGATTCATTGAAAAAACAGAGAAATAACATTTCCTGGAACAAACTTTTGCACCAGTCTATACTACAATACAAGTTAAAACATACACGCCCCCTAATCTTTCAAAGCACATGACTGAATTCAACATGTGGAGGGATCAGTCTTGATTAAAGGACAAATAACGGGGCATTTGTTCCTCAATGCACCTAGACTACATTGGAAAGTTGTCAGTATTAAAGTTGTGTAATGGATGATCTCTAAGTACATGTATTTTGAGGTCAGCATCGTGACATGAAGATTTTGACTACTTCAGGCATTTGCTTTATTTAACTTCTTAATCCATGATGTACAGGGAATTAAGGTCTGTGCAGTATGTCTTGACTCATTTAGACTAAAAATTCACTGAAGGACTACTTTCTACATTTCATTGATGTGTATTGTGAAAGAGATAGCAGGGCGTGTAATAGCTATACAGGTACATGTATACCAGGTGTATATGCCAGTTTTAACATTGAAAATATGTGATCGCTGTAGGAACATTTTAACAACAGAAAGCATTTAGATTTCATATGTATGAAATTTAATTTGAATGGTGGCATGCATGCATTTATTCATTCCAGACTTGCAAATAAATTCTTCTGTTTCATTTTATGTTTACAAAAATCACACAGTACCGGGGTAATTGAGGCATCCATGAGAAAATGTGTTGTGCAGATATGTACCAAGCTTAAAGTACAGATCAGCTGTGTGGTAGCTGCCAATAGCAGGGACATTTTGCTTCCTGTGTGTTTTTAATCTCCGATTTGTGAAGTACTTTGTCATGTTTTTGGCTACATAACTTGGGGTTATGTTCTACCTGTTTGGAAACTAATGACATATTTTCTCATGACTTTGCTCAATACTTGTCATTGATAGCAATGATATACAGGTAACTCCCAAAATAACTTCTGAAAATAATGTCGTTTATTAAGCATCAAATTTTTTAGATGAATTTTAGGGTTTCTTAGACCCTTGACACTGACCTAAATGTTTAAAAATCACAACAGTGAAGGAAGTGAATACAGACATGCAACAAAAAATGATTTTTATTCCAATTTATATTTTCAAATTATTGACCCCCACCTCCGCTTCGCTAGCCATTTCTACAGTATGTGGAGGAATGCTTCATACATTATAGCATTTATCCGTTCTTAAGACATCATACTACCTTTGTCATTGCAAAGTTGTAGTAGAAATTGCTTTATAGTGGAGTTTGGGGCTTTTGAAAACAGGGCATATATTATAGGAAATGGTCAATGGTCCTTTGTTTTACATGTTATAGAGGGCCTTTTATAAAGACTTTCAATTCGATTCACTTCACTTAAGAGTGACAGGGCTGGGGTAATCATAATTTGTAATCGTAATCAGCTGTAATCGATTACAGATTTTGAAGTAATCAGTTGTAATCAGTAATCAGTCATTTTTCTGATTACAAGTAATTTAATTTAATCGATTACAATTGAAAAACTGGCTTGTAATCATGATTACATTCTGATTACATCTGATTACAATTAGATAGATTTTGACAGGTTTTATGCTAAATGTTAAAGTGCAGCAATGGTATACATGAATATACATATATGTAGGCAAAATCCAAACCCCTACAAAAAAGGAAATAATTCACAAACCTGCCTTTCTTTTACAGTTTTAAAATAAATTAACATCATAAACTTATTTGATGTATATTTTGATGCCTTTTGCAGTCTGATATGGAAACTGCATATTCACTGAAAATTTACATTTTCTTTACATATTCTAACACCTTAAGCTACAAATCATTTTAATACAGGAATCACAGGCAGCAATGTTCAAGCATTTCAACAGCATACAACTTAATGATTCTTCTAAAGCTCAGTCTAATGCACCAATTAGGTTTATATGGCTGTGTCACTTTAATTGGCTTGTTAGTCTTTTGAAAACAAAGGTTGTTCAGGGTGTGAACAATTTCTTTTGTTGTATGCTGATGAATTAATTTGATTATGCATTTGAGTCAATCAAATGGGAGAGTTACTTGTGACCACACCTGTACAAACTTTTAACAATCAAGACATGAATTATGTGAGACAACAATATTTTCTTTACAAATGGGACATGTTAAGTTAACCAAAGATCATTAAGTTAGTGAAGTTAACCAAATTTTTAGCTTCTTGCAGTTTGGTTTTCAAGGATAATGGCTTGTTTTAAGTGTGTCCTAGTCACTGCTTATTGTTTTACTCATGAAAGGCCTTCTTTTTGATGGTGTTTTAGAAAAATTATGCAGGTTTACGTTTTGAAGGACATTCATGAATATGCAATTTATCATCCTTGCCTACTTGATAAAATTCAGCAAAATAACAACTCAATGAAGGACAAAACTTAGTTGAGCAGTATATGAGGCAGCTTTTATAACCTCCCTTTTAAGATTATTTCAGCTCATATGAGACGGGCCAATCAGTAGGTGGGGCGAAAACGGGAGACCCCCCGAGAAAAACCACTTGGCACACCCCCAAGCAGAACTTGGCTTGTTTCACATCTGACCCATGTGGGGCTAAAACCCACACCAGGCACAGCAGTGAGAATGTGGTGGTTTATCCAACAACTAAGGTCATGAAGGTGGGACCAGTCACCTTGATTTAAAATCTGGAATCATGTCTGGTTCGCCCAATCATGTCTGGTTCAGCTTCCGGGAAAATAATATGATAATTTAAATTAATAGAATTGAGTTCAAATTATACTTTTAGTGAGTTGCTATTTTTTCTAGCAGTGAGAAGCAAACACTTGTATAAAAGAAACCAATTTAGAAGACATATTAATTGTCATCTAACCAAAGTAATCAAAAGTAATCTGATTACTTTGCCAAAGTAATTGTAATTTAATCGATTACATTCAAAATCTTAAGTAATCAGGTGTAATCGATTACATTTTTTGGACTAAGTAATCTGTAATTTAATCGATTACATTGCAATGTAATCGACCCAGCCCTGAAGAGTGAGAGAGACAATCATGATAAATATATTCTAGGCCATATCTTTAAGCAAGTAATGCATCCATATACCTGTATATTTTACATGTAATAATCTACAGACATGCGTAATAGAATTGGTGTTTGAACATGAATGATCCCTGATCATATCTGACACTATCAAACTGCATGAAGCTAGCTTAGGCTTTCAGTTACAGAATTTAAATAATAAAAATAAAACTGAAATCCTTTAAGAATTTTTAGGGCCGCCACATGGCACAACACCAGCTGCAGTAATAGGAAATAAAAATAAAACTGTGTTAAAGAACGAAAATAAAGGCACGGACGGATTTTCTTTTAACATGCAGCTAATATGCGCCTATAGCTTTATCAAACATGTAAACATTGTTTCCTAATGTCCTGGCCAAAGCCTAGTGATATAGCTCATCTATGTTCGTTGTGGTTTTATCACGCCATATCAAGCCATAATTGTTCTTAAACCAACCATCTATGGACGGGATTTAACAATGACTGCAGCCAGTTTTCCTTAAAATACGACCACTATTTGGTTTTTATTTGGTTGCACCGAATGGTACGAGTTTGTTTCACTTGCTTGGGAATTTGAACCGTGGTATGTTGCACCAATTTATCGAGCGTGCCCAATTTTAAATAGTTCTTATTTTCATTCTGTAAGTATGAATGGGTTCTTGTGAAGGCAACACTTTAAGCGATCCCCGCTCCTCCGAAAAAACGTCAATTTGACCATATTTTTGTGCTTTTATAATGATTTACAGACATTCTAACCAAGATTTTTCTCTTTTCGTGCATCCATGTCAGATTTAGAAGCCTATATTTCTCTAACTAATAGAATTAAGAGACAGGATTTTAGGTAAACATTTGCAATGTTATGTACATTTTCACTGTATGTGACACAAATTTCAACTCAGCCGATATTCGTTACAATTAAAGATAATAAACACTCACTCTTCTTTCCCGCCGTTCAAAATAGTATTGTATATTTCCTCGTTTGGAAGGCCCTACCGCGGTTGCTGTATCTAGATGAACGGTGTGCAGCTGATCTGTACTTTAATTTTGGAATATGTATATGCAAACCTCATTTTTATCATGGATGTCTATGATTTTCCAAAAATAAAATGACACAGAGCATTTTTGCAGGACTAGAATGAATGAATGCATGCATGCCACCATTCATATTAGATACATATGGAATCTATCTTATTTTGCAAAATGTTACAACACTGATCAAATATTTTTCAATGTTAAAACTATTGCATATACAGTCGCCTGATATGCATGATGCACCTTTTTAGCTATAACACGGCATGCTATATCTTTCTTAATAAATGCACAGCAATAAATTGTATAGAGAAAGGAGCTCATTGAAATATTTTGGTCTAAATGAGTCAAGACATAATTAAACCAAGATGATATTACTCAAGTATTTCACTAGATTCACACACCTTAGGTCCCCGTAAATCACGGATGAAGAATTTTAATAAGGCAAATGCCTGAAGTAATCAGAATGCTGACACCAAAATGTTTAGGGATTACCCATGCCACAGTTTTGATACTAACGCCTTTCCAATGTATAGTCTAAGTGCATTGAGGGACAAATGTCCTGTAATTTGTACTACTTACTAAATGTTTTGAACCACTGCAGAAGCTGAGGGTGAGGTTAGGATCCTGTAAAAAGGTACAAGTAGGCAAAGATCAGGAAAAGGCGCAATCAGAAAAAGATTCCCACTCCAAAAACCGAGGTGGGAAAAAACCAAACTAACAATCAGGTACTTATACCATGAAAACACTTCGTTAGCCGAATGAGCGGCTATTTTCCCAATAGGTGGCCACTCAGTTACCTTAACTTAACTAAAAATATGAAAACATACATAAGGCGCCAGCAGCACAAAAATATTTTAAACACCAAGACATAAAACAAAAAGAACCACGACAGAAGTATCGACTTGGAATGATCAGTAACACAAAGTTACTGGCGGGTTTAAATCGATTTTACATGGCCATAACCTCACCCTCAGCTTCTGCAGTGGTTCATAACATTTAGTTAGTTCTTCGGTCCTCGTGGTGAATCTCTAACTAGTCAATGAATCATCAAGAACAAACAAATAAATCATGATAAACATCCTGATGAATCAAAAGCCAGGACTCACAGATTGAGTAAGCTGCCCGACGATGGAGATCCCTGGGCGCCGAACAACTTACTAACTCGGAGCAAAAGAAAAACATCAGTTGGACCCCGGTGGGCCAAGCAACAGACAAGAAGCTCCGGCACCAATCAACTAAAATGAATAGCTTTAAGTCGGGGCTATCATAGAGTCTGACGCCCAACCCACCGGTGTGCAATTAAAGAAGGCAGCATAGTTATCAACTGTGATTGGGTTAAAAACTAAGCATGCAGACTGTCGCATAACATTCAAGTTATAACCTATACGTCTGTAACGTGTAATGATTTTTTTTAAACTGAAAAGAAAAATCATTACTTCCTATAAGTTTCTTAAATTTGTAAACCAAGTCACCATAAAATTCAGGTTCCGAAAGGCCCTCTCTTTAAAGCGTCTTTAACCCAACATTATATTTGGAAATCAATTCATAGTGTCTACGATAAAATTTAGAAAAGGTTTTTCGAAGTTTATGATACCGATAGCCCGGTTTAAGCCCGCCAGTAACTTTGTGCTACTGATCGTTCCAAGGCGATGCTTCTGTGGTGGTTCTTTTTGTTTTACCTGTTTGTGCTGCTGGCGCCTTATGTATGTTTTCATATATTTAATTAAGTTAAGGTAACTGAGTGGCCACCTATTGGGAAAATAGCTGCTTATTTGGCTTACGATATGTTTCATGGTATAAGTGTCTGATTGTTAGTTTGGTTTTTTCCCACCTCGGTTTTTGGAGTGGGAATCTCTTTCTGATTGCGCCTTTTCCTGATCTTTGCCTACTTGTACCTTTTTTAATCAATTTTGATCTCTCCAAATGTTGAATTCTGCCATCTGCTTAAATAAAAGATTAGTGGGCGTGTATGTCAAGTATCATATGAGAAAACTGGTGCATGTATGTGTCACTTCATAGTACTTTATAAGAAAGAACTTAATTTCTACCATTCTCACCGTATTAAGTATTTATAACTATTTTATATACATGTACACAGTGTTTGGATTACATTTTGACTGGGCCACCTCCGAGTACCAATACGCCATTGGAATATGATATGTATTTATGAAGACCTGTCAACATGCGAAAGGATTTGTTGGTACTCGGGGAGAGTAGGGCGATGGTTATTTTTTTCAGTTTACTTTATGTTCAATACAAATAAATAGCTGCTTTTTCAAATAGCCCAAAATAAAGTCATCCATTTATCGAAAAGGGGATCAAAAATACAAGTAGGCAAAGATCAGGAAAAGGCGCAATCACAAAAAGATTCCCACTCCAAAAACCGAGGTGGGAAAAAACTAAATCCATAATCAGGTACTTATACCATGAAAATATATCGTAAGCCGAATGAGTAGCTACTTTCCCAATTGGTGGCTACTCAGTTACCTTAACTTAACTAAAAATATAAAAACATACATAAGGCGCCAACAGCACAAAATTTTAAACACCAAGACATAAAACAAAAAGAACCACCACAGAAGTATCGCCTTGGAACGATCAGTAACACAAAGTTACTGGCGGGCTTAAACCGGTTTTATATGGCCATAACCTCACCCTCAGCTTCTGCAGAAGTTCATAGCATTTAGTTAGTTATTCGGTCCTCGTTCTGAATCTCTAACTAGTCAATGAATCATCAAGAACAAACAAAAAAATCACGATAAACATCCTGATGAATCAAAAACCAGGACTCACAGATTGAGTAAGCTGCCCGACGATGGAGATCCCTGGGCGCCGAATAACCTACTAACTCCGGAGCAAAAGAAAAACACCAGTTGGACACCGGTGGGCCAAGCAACAGACAAGAAGCTCCGGCCCCAACCAACTAAAATGAATAGCTTTAAGTCGGGGCCATCATAGAGTCTGACGCCCGACCCACCGGTGTGCAATTAAAGAAGGCAGCGTAGTTATCAACCATGATTGCGTTAAAAACTAAGCATGCAGACTGTCGCATAACATTCAAGTTATAACCTGTACGTCTGTAACGTGTTATGATTTTTCTGAACTGAAAAGAAAAATCATTACTTCCTATAAGTTTCTTAAATTTGTAAACCAAGTCACCATAAAATTCAGGTTCCGAAAGGCCCTCACTTAAAAGCGTCTTTAACCCAACATTATATTTGGAAATCAATTCATAGTGTCTACGATAAAATTTAGAAAAGGTTTTTCGAAGCTTATGATACCGATAGCCCCGCTGAAGAAGTTTGGCCGTTAAACATTTGTTTCGAGCGTTGATGTCTGTAACATGATTGCAGACTCTAGCAAACCTAATAAGTTGCGAAATGTATACACCATAAGAAGCACGACGAGGAACGTCACCATCCAAAAACGGAAAATTTACTATATCAAAATCAAAGTCATCGCGCTTATCATAAATTTTAGAAGAAACAAATCCATTTGAAACAGAAAGATGTAGATCTAAAAAGTGGGGCTTCGGTATCTGAGATATTGGCTTTGTTCAACTGTAGTTCAGATGGATAAATTTGATTGACCATACCTTCAAAATAAGGGTTGTCAATATTAAAAAGGTCATCGAGGTACCTAGAAGTGGAATTAAAAGCCTCGATAACATCAGCTTGATTATCGTGGTTAAGAGAATCCATGAAATCTCTTTCGTAGCAGTATAAAAATAAATCAGCTACGAGAGGTGCGCAATTTGTACACATCGGAATTCCGACAATTTGTCTGTATAACTTGGTCCCATTTCTGATATAAATATTAGCCAGGAGATAGGATAAGGCGTCGCACACATTCTGACATGACCAAAGTATATACCGACTTTGGTCAGAGGAAGTAAAGAAAGCCTTTCTGTCATTACATGCCAAATAAAGTGAACCATATTTTTTCACTTGTGAAGGTCCACTCTATCAAATCCAGAAGTTTTCTTTAATTAGATTATGTGGTAATGTAGTTCGATATGCTAGAATACGGATTGAGTAGTGAACTGACAAAAGATGATTGAAGCAATTGACCAACTTTTTAGCCCACATGAGCACTTAGGCTCAAAAGGTGAGCTTACAGGATGGCCATGCTCCTGCGACCATCCGTCATCCACAATTTCAAAGATCTCCTCTGAAATCGCTCGACCAATCAAAACCAAACTTCCGGAGTTAGTAAGTTATTCGGCGCCCAGGGATCTCCATCGTCGGGCAGCTTACTCAGTCTGTGAGTCCTGGTTTTTGATTCATCAGGATTTTTATCATGATTTATTTTTTTGTTCTTGATGATTCATTGACTAGTTAGAGATTCACCACGAGGACCGAAGAACTAACTAAATGTTATGAACCACTGCAGAAGCTGAGGGTGAGGTTATGGCCATGTAAAATCGATTTAAACCCGCCAGTAACTTTGTGTAAGTGATCGTTCCAAGTCGATACTTCTGTGGTGGTTCTTTTTATTTTATGTCTTGGTGTTTAAAATATTTTTTTGCTGTTGGCGCCTTACGTATGTTTTCATAATTTTAGTTAAGTTAAGGTAACTGAGTGGCCACCTATTGGGAAAATAGCTGCTTATTCGGCTTACGAAATGTTTTCATGGTATAAGTACCTGATTGTTAGTTTGTTTTTCTCCCACCTCGGTTTTTGGAGTGGGAATCTTTTTCTGATTGCGCCTTTTCCTGATCTTTGCCTACTTGTACCTTTTCATGTGGAACATCCTTAGGAAGGGGGAACGAAAGTTTATATAAATGGTACAGGTCACATGACCAAGTTGGCCGCCATATATGGTAAAAACATAAACATCTTCTTCTCTGGAACCGGTGTACCGATTTCAACGAAACTTGGTGTGTAGCATCGGGGACTTTGGCATCTTATAGTTTATATAAATCATGACCTTTTAAATTTGGTAACAGGCTTTTCAATGAATAGAAAAGTGAATTGAACATTGAATTTTAGAAGGCGTTTTGTAGCCTGTGACCTGAAAGTTGGTAGATACAGACAACATGTTGAGCTAATGAAGTGTTGTGAGTGTTAAAGGTCAAGGTCATCTTTGGCTTTGGTAAAAGGTCATTTACAAATTAAATGTAAAACTTAATTTTCTCAGTAACTGCTCGACCAATCAAAGCCAAAATGTATATGTAGTATCATTGGGATGGGGAAATGAAAGTTTATATAAGTAGTCAAGGTCACATGAACTAGGTGGCCACCATGGCTATAAATAGCAAAACCTTTTAAAAATCTTCTTTTCCAGAACCAGAAGGCCTACGATTTTGAAACATGGAATGAAGCAGCAGGGGGAGGAGCTCTACAAAGTTTATATAAATCATGACCTGGGGATGACCTTGACCTGTCTTATGACAAGATCCACATAGGGCGCCCATGCATTTGAATGCGGAAAAATTTTAAAATGTCATTTGAAGGGAAATACTTTATGAAAATGGGCAAATTGACTGAATGTTTATGATTCTGATTTTACCCCAGGGGCAGGTCTGCCCCCGATCTGGGGCAATATACATGTATATTACCATAATATCTAACGATCTTCTTCTCTGATACCGATTGGCCAATCAAAGCCAAACTTCGTGTGGAACATGTTTTGGAAGAAAAATGAAAGTTTATATGAATGATCAAGGTCACATGACCAAGATGGCCGCCATGGCTATAAAAAGCAAAAACCTTTTAAAATCTTCTTCTCCAGAACCAGAAGGCCTATAATTTTGAAACTTGGCATGAAGCATCAGAAAGAGGAGTTCTAAAAAGTCTACATAAGTCATGACCTTGGGATGACCTTGACCTATATTATGGCAAGGCAAACATAGGTTACCCGTGCATTTGAATGGAGAATATTAGTAAAATGTAATTAAATTGGGGAAAATTTGCTGGAAGTATGCAAATGGACAGAAGTTTTATGTTTATGAAAACAATGTCCTCAGGGGGTTGTCTGCCACTGCCCCGGGGCTAAATACATGTATATGACCATAATATTCGAACATCTTCTCTGAAACCTCATGGCAGGTCAAATCCAAACTTCATGTGAGAATCGT
The DNA here is from genome assembly GCA_964017185.1 of Rugalucina vietnamica. Lineage (NCBI taxonomy): Eukaryota > Metazoa > Mollusca > Bivalvia > Lucinida > Lucinidae > Rugalucina > Rugalucina vietnamica. The sequence goes on along the minus strand of OZ024880.1, from coordinate 51,626,810 downwards.
TTAGAAAGGGGAATAAAAGTTTATATAAATGGTTCAGGTCACATGACCAATATGGCCGCCATGGCTATGAATAGCAAAAACCATTATAAATCTTCAGTACCGGAAGACCTATGATTTTGAAACTTTGTCTGAAGCATCAGTGACAGGAGCTCTAAAAAGTTTGTATAAATCTTGACCCCGGAATTACCTTGACCTATTTTATGGCAAGGTAAACTTAGATCGCATATCCCATATCTCAGATGAGCATTTATAGGACCATTGGTCATCTGGTATTTTTTCAAAATCATAGGCCAGCTGTCAAAGGTCCTTTCGAAACACACAACGTATGTTGGGCCACCAAGTTATACATGGAAGCATCCGTGGTTTTTTTCTAATAGAACGTGCTAGTATGTTGTGCCTTATTAGTTATATATATTACAAATTGAACATATGTATTATTCTTTTATTATGATTTAATATTAAAAATTCAATGACTTTAAAAACTATATTCATCTTTAATTTTCCCTCTAAATTGCCCCTTATCGATGACTGTTTTCGTTTTTCAGCTTGTACAGCGCTTACAGTGCCTGCAAATAGTGTGCTATCTCCGTCGGATCCTTCTGAATTCTATGAGGGTAAAACTGTAACAATGTCTTGTGGATCAGGATATATAGCAGTGGGTGTGGAACAAGTAACATGCACAGCAGGAACATGGAATGATACCTTTGGAACCTGTGAACAACGTATGTCATGCTTTTTTTCTTACTAGACAACATAATTATATTTGTAGACTATGTGATACATTAGCTGATATATGAGGTAAAAAGCCTAAAACATGAGCAAAAGACCCTTCACTTTCAGACAAGAATGCCGAGCATTTTTTTTCTTTTTTAGCTCACCTGAGCCGAAGGCTCACAAGGTGAGCTAATAGGATGGTCATGATCCGGCGTCCGTCCGTCGTCCGTCGTCGTCCGTCCGTCCGTCCGTCGTCGTCCACAATTTCAAAGATCTTCTTCTCTGAAACCGCTTGGCCGATCTAGTTGAAATTTTATGTGGAGCCTCCTTGGGTAGTGGCATTTCAAGTTTGATCGCGAAATCCAGGTCACATGACCAAGATGGCCGCCACGCCCATATATGGTAAAAACCCTTCAAAAATCTTCTTCTCCAGAACCGGTGGGCCGATTTCGACGAAACTTGGTATGTAGCATCGGGGACTTCAGCCCATCGTAATTTGATAAATTGATGACCCTTGGATGACCTTGACCTATTTTACGGCAAGGTCAAATTTGGAAACATAGGCTTTTACATGGGAAAAAGTGAAAACTATGAATTTTTTGAAAACTATTGCAGCCTGAGGCCTGAAAAGTTGTAGGTGCAAACAACTAATGGAGTAGATGAAGGTAAGTGATTAATATAGGTCAAGGTCATCTCTTGACCTTGGCCAGTCTGTTGTCCATACACAGTTTTCAAAGATCTTCTTCTCTGAAACTGCTTGGCCAATCAAAGTGAAATTTTATGTTGAGCATCCATGGGTAGGGTAGACGAAAGTTTGATCGCAAAATCCAGGTCATATGACCAAGATGGCCACCACGCCCATATATGGTAAAAACCACTCAAATATTTTCTTCGCCAGAACCGGTGGGCCGATTTCCAAGAAACTTGGTATGTAGCATCAAGGACCTCAGCCCATCATAGTTTGATAAAATGATGACCCTTGGATGACCTTGACCTATTTTACGGCAAGGTCAAATTTGGAAACATAGGCTGTTACATGGGGAAAAGTGAAAACTATGGATTTTTTGAAAACTATTGCAGCCTGAGGCCTGAAAAGTGGTAGATGCAAACAACTAATGGAGTAGATGAAGGTATGTGATTAATATAGGTGAAGGTCATCTCTTGACCTTGGCCAGTCTGTTGTCCATACACACTTTACAAAGATCTTCTTCTCTGAAACTGCTTAGCCAATCAAAATGAAATTTTACGTGGAGCATCCATGGGTAGGGTAGACGAAAGTTTGATCGCGAAATCTATGTCACATGACCAAGATTGCCGCCACGCCCATATATGGTAAAAACCACTCAAAAATCTTCCTTTCCAGAACCAGTTGGCCGATTTCCACGAAACTTGGTATGTAGCATCAAGGACCTCAGCCCATCATAGTTTGATAAAATGATGACCCTTGGATGACCTTGACCTATTTTACGGCAAGGTCAAATTTGGAAACATAGGCTTTTACATTGGAAAAAGTGAAAACTATGGAATGTTTTGAAAACTGTTGCAGCCTGAGGCCTGAAAAGTGGTAGATGCAAACAGCTAATGGAATAGATGAAGGTATATGATTAATATAGGTCAAGGTCATCTCTTGACCTTGGCCAGTCTGTTGTCCATACACGCTTTTCAAAGATCTTCTTCTCTGAAACTGCTTAGCCAATCAAAGTGAAATTTTATGTGGAGCATCCATGGGTAGGGGAGACGAAAGTTTGATTGCAAAATCTAAATCACATGACCAAGATGGCCGCCACGCCCATATATGGTAAAAACCACTCAAAAATCTTCTTCTCCAGAACTGGCTGGCCGATTTCCACGAAACTTGGTATGTAGCATTGAGTACGTCAGCCCATCATAGTTTGATAAAATGATGACCCTTGGATGATCTTGACCTATTTTACGGCAAGGTCAAATTTGGAAACATAGGCTTTTACATAGGAAAAAGTGAAAACTATGGATTTTTTGAAAACTATTGCAGCCTGAGGCCTGAAAAGTCGTAGATGCAAACAACTAATAGAGTAGATGAAGGTATGTGATTAATATAGGTCAAGGTCATCTCTTGACCTTGGCCAGTCTGTTGTCCATACACAGTTTTCAAAGATCTTCTTCTCTGAAACTGTGCGGCCAATCAAACTGAAATTTTATGTGGAGCATCCATGGATAGGGTAGATGAAAGTTTGATCGCGAAATCTATGTCACGTGACCAAGATGGCCACCACACCCATATATGGTAAAAACCATTCAAAAATCTTCTTTTCCAGAACCGGTGGGCCGATTTCCAAGAAACTTTGTATGTAGCATCGGGTACCTCAGCCCATCATAGTTTGATAAAATGATGACCCTTGGATGACCTTGACCTATTTTACGGCAAGGTCAAATTTGGAAACATAGGCTTTTACATAGGAAAAAGTGAAAACTATGGATTTTTTGAAAACTATTGCAGCCTGACGCCTGAAAAGTGGTAGATGCAAACAACTAATAGAGTAGATGAAGGTTTGTGATTAATATAGGTCAAGGCCATCTCTTGACCTTGGCCAGTCTGTTGTCCATACACAGTTTTCAAAGATCTTCTTCTCTGAAACTGCGTGGCCAATCAAAGTGAAATTTTATGTGGAGCATCCATGGGTAGGGTAGACGAAAGTTTGATCGCGAAATCCAGGTCACATGACCAAGATGGCCGCCACGCCCATATATGGTAAAAACCTTTCAAAAATCTTCTTCTCCAGAACTGGCAGGCCAATTTTCATGAAACTTGGTGTGTAGCATTTGGGACTCCAGCCCATCATAGTTTGTTGAAATGATGACCCTTGGATGACCTTGACCTATTTTACGGCAAGGTCAATTTTGGAAACATAGGCTTTCACATGGGAAAAGGCGAAAACAAACTGTTGCAGCCTGAGACCTGAAAGTTGCTAGATGCAGACAACTAATGGAGTCAGTGAAGGTAAGTAATTAATGAAGGCCAAGGTCATGTCTTGACCTTGGCCCAAGGTCATTTAAATATCAAAATTAAAATTATGGTTTTCTCAGAAATCGCTAGGTTTGGAAACTATTGCAGCCTGAGACCTGAAACTTTGCAGATGCAGAAAATTTGTGAAGTCATTAAAGGTGTGCGAGTATTCAAGGTCAAGGTCATTTCATTATGACTTAATACTCCAAGATCAGGCTTCAGGTGAGCGTTCTCAGGACCAATGGTCCTCTGGTTCTACAAGCCCTGCTAATTTCTAGTTGTCGTTTAGAAAGGGGAATATGCAAATGGACAGAAGATTTATGCAAATGGACAGAAGATTTATGTTTCAATCTTCTGTCCATTATGTATATGATTTATGCTTCAATCTGAAATATCGTGCTACATGCTTCAATCTGCAGTGAATTAATTATATGCAGCAATTATTCAGATATACGTTTCTGAACACTGACGTTTGAACAAATGAAACAAACTAAATTAAACCGTATGTAATTGACACCTTTACTGTCATCATTTTAAATAGAAACAATCGAACGCGCATCGTTTCCTCTCCAACATATCATTCAGCCTAACATAATGGAAAGGTACAAGTAGGCAAAGATCAGGAAAAGGCGCAATCAGAAAAAGATTCCCACTCCAAAAACCGAGGTGGGAAAAAACCAAACTAACAATCAGGTACTTATACCATGAAACATATCGTAAGCCGAATGAGCAGCTATTTTCCCAATAGGTGGCCACTCAGTTACCTTAACTTAACTAAAAATATGAAAACATACATAAGGCGCCAACAGCACAAAAAAAAAAAAAAAAAAAAAAATTATACACCAAGACATAAAACAAAAAGAACCACCACAGAAGTATCGACTTGGAACGATCAGTAACACAAAGTTACTGGCGGGCTTAAACCGGTTTTACATGGCCATAACCTCACCCTCAGCTTCTGCAGTGGTTCATAACATTTAGTTAGTTATTTGGTCCTCGTGGTGAATCTCTAACTAGTCAATGAATCATCAAGAACAAACAAATAAATCATGATAAACATCCTGATGAATCAAAAACCAGGACTCACAGACTGAGTAAGCTGCCCGACGATGGAGATCCCTGGGCGCCGAATAACCTACTAACTCCGGAGCAAAAGAAAAACACCAGTTGGACCCCCGTGGGCCAAGCAACAGACAAGAAGCTCCGGCCCCAACCAACTAAAATGAATAGCTTTATGTCGGGGCCATCATAGAGTCTGACGCCCGACCCACCGGCGTGCAATTAAAGAAGGCAGCATAGTCATCAACCATGATTGGGTTAAAAACTAAGCATGCAGACTGTCGCATAACATTTAAGTTATAACCTATACGTCTGTAACGTGTTATGATTTTTCTGAACTGAAAAGAAAAATCATTAATTCCTTTAAGTTTCTTAAATTTGTAAACCAAGTCACCATAAAATTCAGGTTCCGAAAGGCCCTCACTTAAAAGCGTCTTTAACCCAACATTATATTTGGAAATCAATTCATAGTGTCTACGATAAAATTTAGAAAATGTTTTTCGAAGTTTACGATACCGATAGCCCTGTTGGAGAAGTTTTGCCGTTAAACATTTATTTCGAGCGTTGAAGTCTGTAACATGATTGCAGACTCTAGCAAACCTAATAAGTTGCGAAATGTATACACCATAAGAAGCACGACGAGGAACGTCACCATCCAAAAAAGGAAAATTTACTATATCAAAATCAAAGTCATCGCGCTTATCATAAATTTTAGAAGAAACAAATCCATTTGCAACAGAAAGATGTAGATCTAAAAAGGGGGCTTCAGTATCTGTGATATTGGCTTTGTTCAACTGAAGTTCAGGTGGATAAATTTGATTGACCATACCTTCAAAATAAGGGTTGTCAATGTTCAAAAGGTCATCGAGGTACCTAGATGTGGAATTAAAAGCCTCGATAACATCAGCTTGATTATCATGGTTAAGAGAATCCATGAAATCTCTTTCGTAGCAGTATAAAAATAAACCAGCTACGAGAGGTGCGCAATTTGTACCCATCGGAATTCCAACAATTTGTCTGTATAACTTGGTCCCAAATCTAATATAAATATTATCAAGGAGATAGGATAAGGCATCGCATACATTCTGACATGACCAAAGTGTATACCGACTTTGGTCAGAGGAAGTGAAAAAAGCCTTTCTGTCGTTACATGCCAAATAAAGTGAACCATAGTTTTTTTATGCCCTTTTGAAGGTCCACTCTATCAAATCCAGAAGTTTTTCTTTTATTAGATTATGTGGTAATGTTGTATACAGAGTAGAAAAATCATATGTGGACAAGCTTGTCGCACGGAACCCTCTACACTTCAATTTACTGAGCACCTCACCAGAATTTTTAATTGACCAAAACCAATTTTTATTTGAAGTTTCATACACTGTCTCACAGTATCTTATAACATGAGATTTGATAGCAGTAAGACAGGAAGTTAATAATTTAGAAAGTTCAGTGGTAGTACAAGAGCTAGAATTTGCAATAAATCTAGCTTTGTATGGTCTTTTGTGAAGCTTAGGTAACCAATACATCGTAGGAAGTTTGTCTTGGCCTTCATTGACACAAACAGAAAACTTAACAGGTAAATCGTTTAAGTGGGCATTAACTACAGACACCTCATCAGTATCTGTCTCCAGATAAGCCCTGGTACCATCAAGCTCCTGTTTTAAGGTGTTAACGTAGTGAAGCCTACAAACGACAACAACATTGTTTGCGGCTTTATCTGCCGGAACCAAGACATACTTTCTATGAAATTCTTGGATACCCTGCTTCAAATGCCTAAATGACGATTTGGGTTTAGGAGGTAAAAGATTAGTATTTTGTGAATAAAACTTAATACGTTTATCCACGATAGTTAAGATACTTCTTTTCCATTCTTTAAGAGCATTATCCTCAACACCTTCTCGTTTACACCATCGATTACCGAAATCATTTAATGCAGATGAAATCTCCTCTCTACATTTGTCGAAATTAATGTAGGAAGGGAATCTATATTTCGGACCTTTAGAAACAATTTTGCGAATTCTAGAATCCGAAATTATTTTTAAATTTCCAGTAACAATATGTCCAGCGGATTGATAAACATATTTTGAATCTTTACAATCTCAAGACTTAGGAGTATTAGCATGGATATCAAGATCAGAAACAAGTTTATTGAAATTAAAAATTGTATTTCTGATTGGTTTGTTATATTTGTAACAAATAATAGGAGGTTCTGAATTTTGGAAGTAGGTAGGTATAGACTGTATCACTGATTTATCCTGGAATATGCTTGGTAAATCAATAAAGTCAATTCCTTTATTGATGAAAGGAATTTTAATAAAACTTCTAATGTGATTAGATTCGGAATCGATAAATGGACGAAGAGCATGCTGAGTATAACATCTTGTTAACAGTGCAGCGTCATACATTTGATGATTTCTATCGTAAAATCTATTAGCCTCTGTGTCCAAGGAACGTAATGCAGCAATAGGTAGAGAACTAAGATACGACAGCATTGGATGTCGACCGTGAATCCTTAGTTTAACAGCTAAATCATTAAGAGAAATGTTCAATTTCAATGCAGCGCACCGTTTACGTTTGTCATTACCATTTTTCCGTATACCATGAGATCTAGATTTACGTTTACGAGAGTCCGAAAGTGTAAGTACATCAAAATCGGGCATTTTGGAAATATTGCCTTCATGATAAATGTTGTCGTTAAATCCCAGTGGAAAGGGTGTTTGCAGTAATTTTATCCATTTAAGTTCAGTTTCAAATCGTTTAATGTTTTTGAATCTAACTGAAGAATTTTCATCATATGTGATTTTCTCCACTGGTTGAACTTTAACATCATTGGGAGAATGACCAGTGCGCTTAAAATGCTGGTACAGAAAGGTATCATTATTTTTGGGCTTTCTGATTCTACGATAGTGCTCACCAAATCGTTTTTGCATCAGAAAAACCAACAATCTGATGGAGCCGCTGCATCAGAAAACCAACAATCTGCATATGCGAAAACAAAGACGCAGATCAGCTGTCCAGTAAATGCACAGCTGATCAGCACATTTATTTTCGCCACACGGATAATACAATTCCACTTCTTCTTAAATCCAAAACTCAAGCTTCTACCCTGCTTCTGTGATTGTGCAGGTCGCTTTGTGTCGGATCTGGTAAAAAGACCAAATTGTTGGTTATCCCATGCGAAGGCTCATTCTGATGTCTTGTTTCAGTCTGCGATGATCTGACACCGCCTGGGCATAGTACACTTTCTCCGTCTGACCGCTATGAGGGAATCACAGTAACCATGACTTGTGACGCAGGCTACTCAGCAGTTGGTGTCGACACAATAACATGCTCAGCTGGATCATGGAATGATACATACGGAACCTGTGAACAAAGTAAGTGTCTTAGCCGTCATCAATAACGTATTGTAATTATGGTTCTTAAAGCCAGATGTACGTAATTGACATCACGGTAGAATTTTTTTTATTTTTTGCATGCGAGTGTATTTTGATGTCCTACATACGAAAATGAAAAGAAATCGATACCGTTCCGAGCTTGTTTTCGAGATATCGGCCTTCAAAATCGTCAAATTTGAGAGCGAAAATACATTGACGTCAACGTAAAATGCGATTTTTAGACCCCATTTTTGTTAAATTTCTTGATATATTTCAAAAAATCTACGGTAGGATTTTTTAAAAAACTGATAGGTATCAGAGAAATTCTTGAACTACATATAGAAAACGAGAAAGTCCTTAGTTACCGGATTCGAATTCCTGCTATAGGCGTGCGAAGAGAGGTAGTCGTTGCTGAATTCAGTACATTTTACGCGCGACGTCGATTTTGCGCCAAAATTTCCGACACTTTTTAGTATTCAATATTGCTAACTGTCGCGGAAATGTTGTTTTCTTCGAAATAACATGTCCACAATCTATATTTTGAGCAAAAATAATTAAAAAAAATCAAACTTTTTACATTTCTGAAGTCCTTTGCATAATTGTATGGATATAGTCTCGTATTCCGAACGTAAACTGACGCTAGAAATGACGTTTCGAGCGAAAACTGACGTTACGAATGCGGCGTAAAAATGACGTTTCGACCCTTAGATACGCACGTTCCTTTGAGCGCCTTCAATTACGTACATCTGTCTTTAACAATAAAAATAGATAGATTTGATGATACATAATAATTATGAAACATTCAGAATAGGTTAAGATACTCTAGCTCTTGTACTACCACTGAACTTTCTAAATTATTAACTTCCTGCCTTACTGCTATCAAATCTCATGTTATAAGATACTGTGAGACAGTGTATGAAACTTCAAATAAAAATTGGTTTTGGTCAATAAAAAATTCTGGTGAGGTGCTCAGTAAATTGAAGTGTAGAGGGTTCCGTGCGACAAGCTTGTCCACGTATGATTTTTCTACTCTGTATACAACATTACCACATAATCTAATAAAAGAAAAACTTCTGGATTTGATAGAGTGGACCTTCAAAAGGGCATTAAAAACTATGGTTCACTTTATTTGGCATGTAATGACAGTAAGGCTTTTTTCACTTCCTCTGACCAAAGTCGGTATACACTTTGGTCATGTCAGAATGTGTGCGACGCCTTGTCCTATCTCCTTGATAATATTTATATTAGATTTGGAACCAAGTTATACAGACAAATTGTTGGAATTCTGATGGGTACAAATTGCGCACCTCTCGTAGCTGATTTATTTTTATACTGCTACGAAAGACATTTCATGGATTCTCTTAACCATGATAATCAAGCTGATGTTATCGAGGCTTTTAATTCCACATCTAGGTACCTCGATGACCTTTTGAACATTGACAACCCTTATTTTGAAGGTATGGTCAATCAAATTTATCCACCTGAACTTCAGTTGAACAAAGCCAATATCTCAGATACCGAAGCCCCCTTTTTAGATCTACATCTTTCTGTTGCAAATGGATTTGTTTCTTCTAAAATTTATGATAAGCGCGATGACTTTGATTTTGATATAGTAAATTTTCCTTTTTTGGATGGTGACGTTCCTCGTCGTGCTTCTTATGGTGTTTACATTTCGCAACTTATTAGGTTTGCTAGAGTCTGCAATCATGTTACAGACTTCAACGCTCGAAATAAATGTTTAACGGCAAAACTTCTCCAACAGGGCTATCGGTATCATAAACTTCGAAAAACCTTTTCTCAATTTTATCGTAGACACTATGAATTGATTTCCAAACATAATGTTGGGTTAAAGACGCTTTTAAGTGAGGGCCTTTCGGAACCTGAATTTTATGGTGACTTAGTTTACAAATTTAAGAAACTTATAGGAATTAATGATTTTTCTTTTCAGTTCAGAAAAATCATAACACGTAACAGACGTATAGGTTATAACTTGAATGTTATGCGACAGTCTGCATGCTTAGTTTTTAACCCAGTCATGGTTGATAACTATGCTGCCTTCTTTAATTGCACGCCGGTGGGTCGGGCGTCAGACTCTATGATGGCCCCGACTTAAAGCTATTCATTTTAGTTGGTTGGGGCCGGAGCTTCTTGTCTGTTGCTTGGCCCACCGGGGTCCAACTGGTGTTTTTCTTTTGCTCCGGAGTTAGTAGGTTATTCGGCGCCCAGGGATCTCCATCGTCGGGCAGCTTACTCAATCTGTGAGTCCTTGTTTTTGATACATCAGGATGTTTATCATGATTTATTTGTTTGTTCTTGATGATTCATTGACTAGTTAGAGATTCACCACGAGGACCGAAGAACTTACTACATGTTATGAACCACTGCGGAGGCTGAGGGTGAGGTTAGGATCCTGTAAAACCGGTTTAAGCCCGCCAGTAACTTTGTGTTACTGATCGTTCCAAGGCGATACTTCTGTGGTGGTTCTTTTTGTTTTATGTCTTGGTGTTAAAATTTTTTTGTGCTGTTGGCGCCTTATGTATGTTTTCGGATTTTTAATTAAGTTAAGGTAACTGAGTGGCCACCTATTGGGAAAATAGCTGCTCATTCGGCTTACGATATGTTTCATGGTATAAGTGCCTGATTGTTAGTTTGGTTTTTTCCCACCTCGGTTTTTGGAGTGGGAATCTCTTTCTGATTGCGCCTTTTCCTGATCTTTGCCTACTTGTACCTTTTTATATCAGAGTTCTTGTTGTTGTGTCGTGTGGCGGCCCTAAAAAGTCTCCCCGTACATCCATTTAATGCTCTTTTTTTCCAATCCTCAGGGATTGCTTGCAATCAGTTTGTATTTTCCTATCTCTAACTACCACAACTCTTCGATACCGTATTGAAGGTCATTAGTTGACCGTCACTCGTATCTCGTTGTATAAGCGATTCTTACGTTTCTATCTATGGACTTGTATTAGACATGGATCTGAGATGTGGGCTTCGGTTATACCTTTTTCTTTCATTCGAAAGATTTTGCATTACGATTAAGTGCATTATTAATTCTATAACCGGTATGAGTGTCGCGCTTCTTTTGGCAGTATCAACACAATACTCCCAACTATGACTATCACAAAAAGATTAGGAATTACATTAACTCCCCTTAGGTTGCATGCCGCGTCTACTGTACGGATTCCTCATTCAACTAACAATTTTCAAAATTTATTACCTACTGTTAGGGTGACACCTCTTAATTTATTTTCGGCATCTACTGTTAATCTACACGGAGCTTCTAATTCAAATATATTTCGTAATAATCTACAGATTAGGTTATCTCCACTCAAATCACCAATTTTACGTAAATATATTAATCCGTTCAAGAGACCTGGAATGTACCCTAGTATTTCTAAGTGCAATGCCAAGAAGTGCAACTATTGCAATCATTTATGCTCTAAGACTAATATCACTTCATCTGTGAATGGTAGGACATTTTCAGTGGTTAATGATTATGATTCTGATTTAGACTGAAAATCAATGGATCTTGTATATGTTCTTACTTGAAATACAAATAATTGTAGGATGCAATATGTTGGACAAACTTGTCGAACTTTTCAAAAACGATTTGGTGAGCACTATCGTAGAATCAGAAAGCCCAAAAATAATGATACCTTTCTGTACCAGCATTTTAAGCGCACTGGTCATACTCCCAATGATGTTATAGTTCAGCCAGTGGAGAAAATCTCATATGATGAAAATTCTTCAGTTAGATTCAAAAACATCAAACGATTTGAAACTGAACTTAAATGGATAAAATTACTGCAAACACCCTTTCCACTGGGATTTAACGACAACATTTACCATGAAGGCAACATTTCCAAAATGCCCGATTTTGATGTACTTACACTTTCAGAGTCCCGTAAACGTAAATCTAGATCTCATGGTATACGAAAAAAGGGTAATGGCAAACGTAAACGGTGCGCTGCATTGAAATTGAACATTTCCCTTAATGATTTAGCTGTTAAACTAAGGATTCACGGTCGACATCCAATGCTGTCTTATCTTAGTTCTCTACCTATTGCTGCATTACGTTCCTTGGACACAGAGGCTAATAGATTTTACGATAGAAATCATCAAATGTATGACACTGCACTGTTAACAAGATGTTATACTCAGCATGCTCTTCGTCCATTTATCGATTCCGAAGCTAATCACATTAGAAGTTTTATAAAAATTCCTTTCATTAATAAAGGAATTGACTTTATTGATTTACCAAGCATATTCCAAGATAAATCAGTGATACAGTCTATACCTACCTACTTCCAAAATTCAGAACCTCCTATTATTTGTTACAAATATAACAAACCAATCAGAAATACTATTTTTAATTTCAATAAACTTGTTTCTGATCTTGATATCCATGCTAATACTCCCAAGTCTTGAGATTGTAAAGATTCAAAATATGTTTATCAACCAGCCGGACATATAGTTACTGGAAATTTAAAAATAATTTCGGATTCTAGAATTCGCAAAATTGTTTCTAAAGGTCCGAAATATAGATTCCCTTCCTACATTAATTTCGACCAATGTAGAGAGGAGATTGCATCTGCATTAAATGATTTCGGTAATCGATGGTGTAAACGAGAGGGTGTTGAGGATAATGCTCTTAAAGAATGGAAAAGAAATAAAAATTAAACTGAGATCCTTTAAGAGCAGTGAACGTATTAATGAGAAAGGGGATGGGCCATACCATGGTTTCGGCTACTTAAGCCTCTTCAGTGACCCTATAGATTTGGCAACATGGACCCAAAGATTATGACTGTAATTTACATCGTTCAAAAGGGAAGTCGATACAAAGACTAGTAAAATCCAAATGGGGTCAAATATTTAAACGTTGGTTAGAAAATGACTCTAAACCGAAAATAATTTTCTGATTTCTCAGAATACCCTCGCTGATCTCAAAGAACCAAAAGGAAAATATAATCTGCACTATGGATGATGTACGGGGAGACTTTTTAGGGCCGCCACACGGCACAGCACCAGCTGCAGTAATAGGAAATAAAAATTAAACTGAGATCCTTTAAGAGCAGTGAACGTATTAATGAGAAAGGGGATGGGCCATACCATGGTTTCGGCTACTTAAGCCTCTTCAGTGACCCTATAGATTTGGCAACATGGACCCAAAGATTATGACTGTAATTTACATCGTTCAAAAGGGAAGTCGATACAAAGACTAGTAAAATCCAAATGGGGTCAAATATTTAAACGTTGGTTAGAAAATGACTCTAAACCGAAAGTAATTTTCTGATTTCTCAGAATACCCTCGCTGATCTCAAAGAACCAAAAGGAAAATATAATCTGCACTATGGATGATGTACGGGGAGACTTTTTAGGGCCGCCACACGGCACAGCACCAGCTGCAGTAATAGGAAATAAAAATTAAACTGAGATCCTTTAAGAGCAGTGAACGTATTAATGAGAAAGGGGATGGGCCATACCATGGTTTCGGCTACTTAAGCCTCTTCAGTGACCCTATAGATTTGGCAACATGGACCCAAAGATTATGACTGTAATTTACATCGTTCAAAAGGGAAGTCGATACAAAGACTAGTAAAATCCAAATGGGTCAAATATTTAAACGTTGGTTAGAAAATGACTCTAAACCGAAAGTAATTTTCTGATTTCTCAGAATACCCTCGCTGATCTCAAAGAACCAAAAGGAAAATATAATCTGCACTATGGATGATGTACGGGGAGACTTTTTAGGGCCGCCACACGGCACAGCACCAGCTGCAGTAATAGGAAATAAAAATTAAACTGAGATCCTTTAAGAGCAGTGAACGTATTAATGAGAAAGGGGATGGGCCATACCATGGTTTCGGCTACTAAAGCCTCTTCAGTGACCCTATAGATTTGGCAACATGGACCCAAAGATTATGACTGTAATTTACATCGTTCAAAAGGGAAGTCGATACAAAGACTAGTAAAATCCAAATGGGGTCAAATATTTAAACGTTGGTTAGAAAATGACTCTAAACCGAAAGTAATTTTCTGATTTCTCAGAATACCCTCGCTGATCTCAAAGAACCAAAAGGAAAATATAATCTGCACTATGGATGATGTACGGGGAGACTTTTTAGGGCCGCCACACGGCACAGCACCAGCTGCAGTAATAGGAAATAAAAATTAAACTGAGATCCTTTAAGAGCAGTGAACGTATTAATGAGAAAGGGGATGGGCCATACCATGGTTTCGGCTACTTAAGCCTCTTCAGTGACCCTATAAATTTGGCAACATGGACACAAAGATTATGACTGTAATTTAAATCGTTCAAAAGGGAAGTCGATACAAAGACTAGTAAAATCCAAATGGGGTCAAATATTTAAACGTTGGTTAGAAAATGACTCTAAACCGAAAGTAATTTTCTGATTTCTCAGAATACCCTCGCTGATCTCAAAGAACCAAAAGGAAAATATAATCTGCACTATGGATGATGTACGGGGAGACTTTTTAGGGCCGCCACACGGCACAGCACCAGCTGCAGTAATAGGAAATAAAAATTAAACTGAGATCCTTTAAGAGCAGTGAACGTATTAATGAGAAAGGGGATGGGCCATACCATGGTTTCGGCTACTTAAGCCTCTTCAGTGACCCTATAGATTTGGCAACATGGACACAAAGATTATGACTGTAATTTATATCGTTCAAAAGGGAAGTCGATACAAAGACTACTAAAATCCAAATGGGGTCAAATATTTAAACGTTGGTTAGAAAATGACTCTAAACCGAAAGTAATTTTCTGATTTCTCAGAATACCCTCGCTGATCTCAAAGAACCAAAAGGAAAATATAATCTGCACTATGGATGATGTACGGGGAGACTTTTTAGGGCCGCCACACGGCACAGCACCAGCTGCAGTAATAGGAAATAAAAATTAAACTGAGATCCTTTAAGAGCAGTGAACGTATTAATGAGAAAGGGGATGGGCCATACCATGGTTTCGGCTACTTAAGCCTCTTCAGTGACCCTATAGATTTGGCAACATGGACACAAAGATTATGACTGTAATTTACATCGTTCAAAAGGGAAGTCGATACAAAGACTAGTAAAATCCAAATGGGGTCAAATATTTAAACGTTGGTTAGAAAATGACTCTAAACCGAAAGTAATTTTCTGATTTCTCAGAATACCCTCGCTGATCTCAAAGAACCAAAAGGAAAATATAATCTGCACTATGGATGATGTACGGGGAGACTTTTTAGGGCCGCCACACGGCACAGCACCAGCTGCAGTAATAGGAAATAAAAATTAAACTGAGATCCTTTAAGAGCAGTGAACGTATTAATGAGAAAGGGGATGGGCCATACCATGGTTTCGGCTACTTAAGCCTCTTCAGTGACCCTATAGATTTGGCAACATGGACCCAAAGATTATGACTGTAATTTACATCGTTCAAAAGGGAAGTCGATACAAAGACTAGTAAAATCCAAATGGGGTCAAATATTTAAACGTTGGTTAGAAAATGACTCTAAACCGAAAGTAATTTTCTGATTTCTCAGAATACCCTCGCTGATCTCAAAGAACCAAAAGGAAAATATAATCTGCACTATGGATGATGTACGGGGAGACTTTTTAGGGCCGCCACACGGCACAGCACCAGCTGCAGTAATAGGAAATAAAAATTAAACTGAGATCCTTTAAGAGCAGTGAACGTATTAATGAGAAAGGGGATGGGCCATACCATGGTTTCGGCTACTTAAGCCTCTTCAGTGACCCTATAGATTTGGCAACATGGACCCAAAGATTATGACTGTAATTTACATCGTTCAAAAGGGAAGTCGATACAAAGACTAGTAAAATCCAAATGGGGTCAAATATTTAAACGTTGGTTAGAAAATGACTCTAAACCGAAAGTAATTTTTTGATTTCTCAGAATACCCTCGCTGATCTCAAAGAACCAAAAGGAAAATATAATCTGCACTATGGATGATGTACGGGGAGACTTTTTAGGGCCGCCACACGGCACAGCACCAGCTGCAGTAATAGGAAATAAAAATTAAACTGAGATCCTTTAAGAGCAGTGAACGTATTAATGAGAAAGGGGATGGGCCATACCATGGTTTCGGCTACTTAAGCCTCTTCAGTGACCCTATAGATTTGGCAACATGGACCCAAAGATTATGACTGTAATTTACATCGTTCAAAAGGGAAGTCGATACAAAGACTAGTAAAATCCAAATGGGGTCAAATATTTTAACGTTGGTTAGAAAATGACTCTAAACCGAAAGTAATTTTTTGATTTCTCAGAATACCCTCGCTGATCTCAAAGAACCAAAAGGAAAATATAATCTGCACTATGGATGATGTACGGGGATACTTTTTAGGGCCGCCACACGGCACAGCACCAGCTGCAGTAATAGGAAATAAAAATTAAACTGAGATCTTTTAAGTATCTTCACTATCATGGATAAACGTATTAAGTTTTATTCACAAAATACTAATCTTTTACCTCCTAAACCCAAATCGTCATTTAGGCATTTGAAGCAGGGTATCCAAGAATTTCATAGAAAGTATGTCTTGGTTCCGGCAGACAAAGCCGCAAACAATGTTGTTGTCGTTTGTAGGCTTCACTACGTTAACACCTTAAAACAGGAGCTTGATGGTACCAGGGCTTATCTGGAGACAGATACTGATGAAGTGTCTGTAGTTAATGCCCACTTAAACGATTTACCTGTTAAGTTTTCTGTTTGTGTCAATGAAGGCCAAGACAAACTTCCTACGATGTATTGGTTACCTAAGCTTCACAAAAGACCATACAAAGCTAGATTTATTGCAAATTCTAGCTCTTGTACTACCACTGAACTTTCTAAATTATTAACTTCCTGCCTTACTGCTATCAAATCTCATGTTATAAGATACTGTGAGACAGTGTATGAAACTTCAAATAAAAATTGGTTTTGGTCAATAAAAAATTCTGGTGAGGTGCTCAGTAAATTGAAGTGTAGAGGGTTCCGTGCGACAAGCTTGTCCACGTATGATTTTTCTACTCTGTATACAACATTACCACATAATCTAACAAAAAAAAAAAAACTTCTGGATTTGATAGAGTGGACCTTCAAAAGGGCATTAAAAAACTAAAGTTCACTTTATTTGGCATGTAATGACAGAAAGGCATTTTTCACTTCCTCTGACCAAAGTCGGTATACACTTTGGTCATGTCAGAATGTGTACGACGCCTTGTCCTATCTCCTTGATAATATCTATATTAGATTTGGGACCAAGTTATACAGACAAATTGTTGGAATTCCGATGGGTACAAATTGCGCACCTCTCGTAGCTGATTTATTTTTATACTGCTACGAAAGTGATTTCATGGATTCTCTTAACCATGATAATCAAGCTGATGTTATCGAGGCTTTTAATTCCACATCTAGGTACCTCGATGACCTTTTGAACATTGACAACCCTTATTTTGAAGGTATGGTCAATCAAATTTATCCACCTGAACTTCAGTTGAACAAAGCCAATATCTCAGATACCGAAGCCCCCTTTTTAGATCTACATCTTTCTGTTGCAAATGGATTTGTTTCTTCTAAAATTTATGATAAGCGCGATGACTTTGATTTTGATATAGTAGATTTTCCTTTTTTGGATGGTGACGTTCCTCGTCGTGCTTCTTATGGTGTTTACATTTCGCAACTTATTAGGTTTGCTAGAGTCTGCAATCATGTTACAGACTGCAGCTGGTGTTGTGCCGTGTGGCGGCCCTAAAAAGTCTCCCCGTACATCATCCATAGTGCAGATTATATTTTTCTTTTGATCCTTTGGGATCAGTGAATATATTTGGAGTATTTCAATTATATTGTTCGTTAAGAATCATCTTCTTAACTGTATTTTGATTATTTGGCCCCTTTGGGGTTATGAGTCTTTGATTTAGACTACACAGATGTAAATTATTGAAATTGCAGCAAAAATGTCTGGCTTTCACTGCCAGTTTTGTAAAGGGTCACTGATGAAGGTTCATTACCCGAAATTGTGCAATATGGCCCATCTTCTCGCTTTGAATGTTTTACTGCTTCCAAAGGATCTAACAATTACTTTTATTTGCTATTACTGCAGCTGGTGTTGTGCCGTGTGGCGGCCCTAAAAAGTCTCCCCGTACATCATCCATAGTGCAGATTATATTTTTCTTTTGATCCTTTGGGATCAGTGAATATATTTGGAGTATTTCAATTATATTGTTCGTTAAGAATCATCTTCTTAACTGTATTTTGATTATTTGGCCCCTTTGGGATTATGAGTCTTTGATTTAGACTACACAGATGTAAATTATTGAAATTGCAGCAAAAATGTCTGGCTTTCACTGCCAGTTTTGTAAAGGGTCACTGATGAAGGTTCATTACCCGAAATTGTGCAATATGGCCCATCTTCTCGCTTTGAATGTTTTACTGCTTCCAAAGGATCTAACAATTACTTTTATTTGCTATTACTGCAGCTGGTGTTGTGCCGTGTGGCGGCCCTAAAAAGTCTCCCCGTACATCATCCATAGTGCAGATTATATTTTTCTTTTGATCCTTTGGGATCAGTGAATATATTTGGAGTATTTCAATTATATTGTTCGTTAAGAATCATCTTCTTAACTGTATTTTGATTATTTGGCCCCTTTGGGATTATGAGTCTTTGATTTAGACTACACAGATGTAAATTATTGAAATTGCAGCAAAAATGTCTGGCTTTCACTGCCAGTTTTGTAAAGGGTCACTGATGAAGGTTCATTACCCGAAATTGTGCAATATGGCCCATCTTCTCGCTTTGAATGTTTTACTGCTTCCAAAGGATCTAACAATTACTTTTATTCAACGCTCGAAATAAATGTTTAACGGCAAAACTTCTCCAACAGGGCTATCGGTATCATAAACTTCGAAAAACCTTTTCTCAATTTTATCGTAGCTACTATGAATTGATTTCCAAACACAATGTTGGGTTAAAGACGCTTTTAAGTGAGGGCCTTTCGGAACCTGAATTTTATGGTGACTTAGTTTACAAATTTAAGAAACTTATAGGAATTAATGATTTTTCTTTTCAGTTCAGAAAAATCATAACACGTTACAGACGTATAGGTTATAACTTGAATGTTATGCGACAGTCTGCATGCTTAGTTTTTAACCCAATCATGGTTGATAACTATGCTGCCTTCTTTAATTGCACGCCGGTGGGTCGGGCGTCAGACTCTATGATGGCCCAGACTTAAAGCTATTCATTTTAGTTGGTTGGGGCCGGAGCTTCTTGTCTGTTGCTTGGCCCACCGGGGTCCAACTGGTGTTTTTCTTTTGCTCCGGAGTTAGTAGGTTATTCGGCGCCCAGGGATCTCCATCGTCGGGCAGCTTACTCAATCTGTGAGTCCTTGTTTTTGATTCATCAGGATGTTTATCATGATTTATTTGTTTGTTCTTGATGATTCATTGACTAGTTAGAGATTCACCACGAGGACCGAAGAACTTACTACATGTTATGAACCACTGCGGAGGCTGAGGGTGAGGTTAGGATCCTGTAAAACCGGTTTAAGCCCGCCAGTAACTTTGTGTTACTGATCGTTCCAAGGCGATACTTCTGTGGTGGTTCTTTTTGTTTTATGTCTTGGTGTTTAAATTTTTTTTGTGCTTTTGGCGCCTTATGTATGTTTTCGGATTTTTAATTAAGTTAAGGTAACTGAGTGGCCACCTATTGGGAAAATAGCTGCTCATTCGGCTTACGATATGTTTCATGGTATAAGTGCCTGATTGTTAGTTTGGTTTTTTCCCACCTCGGTTTTTGGAGTGGGAATCTCTTTCTGATTGCGCCTTTTCCTGATCTTTGCCTACTTGTACCTTTTTAATTGAAATAATTTCAATAGGATGATCTGTGTTTAAAATGGAACCGTGTTTTCGACATTCGATTTCATTTTACTTTTAAAATGCAGTTTTATTGTTTATTCATCAGTATCACATGCTTCAATCTGCAGTGAATTATATGCAGCAATTATTCAGATATACGTTTCTGAACACTGACGTTTGATTGTTTATGAACATGTCAATCGTTTTCAATTAGTAGCTTCTGTAAACGAGCTGCTTAATATTCTTCATATTTGTCAATGGTATATAGCTATACAAACTGGCAAATATGTTCGTAGTTTAAAGATGTGAACATGCAGCAACTAATGAAATGACAATGGAATACATTTTTTCGAAATTGTCCTAAGTAAGTAAGTAAGTAAGTAAGTAAGTTAGTAAATTCTTTATTTTACGAGAATGATCCAATTTGCAGAACCAGTCTTTCGTTAGGCCCTCAAAACATGATACATATAACAACAAACATGACAATATACAATCAAAGCATCAATTTCAAAAAGAATTTAAATGTGGAACTTGATCGGAAATAAGTCAAACAGACGTACCTAGAGTCAGAAAGACAAATATACAGACAAATCAATCATTTGAGTAAAATAGTCCCGGAGTGATTTTGGCGATTAAATAACAAAGATAGGTAAAGAAACAAAAACTAACGTGCGACGCTGGTGACGTTATTGCGTAATGCGTTTACCGCATGCATTGTTTGACATCTTTTACTTTGAACAGTGACCCCATACGTTTTGTAGACATTAGGGCAGTTCTTCTGACAATGGCTTTTATGTATCATATTAAGGTAAAACCAATCGATGTGCGGTGCTGAGGTGATTTTAGATTTAATGTCCGCGGAGGCATACATAGCTCAAATAAAACATAATCAATCAAGAATTGATAAACATATTTTGTACGGTATATTTACATGTTTATGAATTATACACTTTTAAAATAGCACAGATTATCTGTTCATTCAGGTTGAACATACATATACAGCATATTTTCATAGCCTTGGTACATTACAAATAATTGAGCTGAACCCATTTATCGGATTTTGGGCTTCCGCCATTGCCCAAATATGGCATTTTGATATAATATGTCGTTTAAAATATTTTGATTTGGCAAGTTAGGGAACATGGACTCATAAAAACTTTCCTATAATATCTTATAATCATTAAATTCATAGGTTTTGTCATTTTTTAAAGAAGTCTCTGCTTGAGTTACACAAAAAGTTACATGTCCAAATACAATAGAAACTTGTTTTTCGACAGCAATAAACTTCATTTCAGTGCCTGGAACTTGAGATGTTGCAAAGTCCTTGGGCGTCTCACAAAAGAAATTTTTCGATATGAAATAGATGGTCATATTCGCTGAGCGGCAGTATACTTCTTAATGAATAAAATCGTCCACGACGCTACGAAATTAGCTATGACCTGCTTCGGTTAGACCATAATGGCCTTTTTGTTTTTTGACTGTAGAAATTTAGCGGTCATTATATTGCCCTAATATTTTGCCAGAATATTGTAGACATGATGTTAATGTTACTTTATAAACATTAGATTGATATGTGTAGAAGATACAGCAAAAAGCTACGGTATTTTGGATCATACCCCATATGATTGTAGTTATAATCTGTGAACATGCAGCAACTAATTAAATGGCAATGGACTACAACTCTCGAAACTGTCATGAAACGATGACGGCTCCTTTTTGTTACAGCTTGTCCAGCGCTTACAGCACCTGATCATAGTGCACTATCTCCGTCGGATCCTTCTGAATTCTATGAGGGTAAAACTGTAGCAATGACCTGTGACACAGACTATACAGCGGTGGGTGTTGAACAAGTTGCATGCCTATCAGGAGCATGGAATGATACATACGGAACTTGTGAACAAGGTATAATGCGATATAAGGATGTTCGCTGCCAAAGAAAAAGTATTCAAACTTTTGTCTAACCGCTCATTTTTGATTGCACATTATATAATAAGACAATCATAGACCAGCTGTCAAAGGTCCTTTCCAAACACACAACGTATGTTGGGCCACCAAGTTATACATGGAAGCATCCGTGGTTTTTTTTCTAATAGAACGTGCAAGTATGTTGTGCCTTATTAGATATATATATTACAAATTGAACATATGTATTATTCTTTTATTATGATTTAATATTAAAAATTCAATGACTTTAAAAACTATATTCATCTTTAATTTTTCTCTAAATTGCCCCTTATCGATGACTGTTTTCGTTTTTCAGCTTGTACAGCGCTTACAGTGCCTGCAAATAGTGTGCTATCTCCGTCGGATCCTTCTGAATTCTATGAGGGTAAAACTGTAGCAATGTCTTGTGGATCAGGATATATAGCTGTGGGTATGGAACAAGTAACATGCACAGCAGGAACATGGAATGATACCTTTGGAACCTGTGAACAACGTATGTCATGTTTTTTTTCTTACTACACAACATAATTATATTTGTAGACTATGTGATACATTAGCTGATATATGAGGTAAAAAGCCTAAAACATGAGTAAAAGACCCATCACTTTCAGACAAGAATGCCGAGCATTTTTTTCTTTTTTTCTACAAGCCCTGCTGATTTCTAGGTGTCGTGAACAAATGAAACAAACTAAATTAAACCGTATGTAATTGACACCTTTACTGTCATCATTTTAAACAGAAACAATCGAACGCGCATCGTTTCCTCTCCAACATATCATTCAGTCTAACATAATGGAGCCGATGCATCAGAAAACCAACAGTCTGCATATGCGAAAACAAAGACGCAGATCAGCTGTTCAGTAAATGCACAGCTGATCAGCACATTTATTTTCGCCACACGGATAATACAATTCCACTTCTTCTTAAATCCAAAACCTCAAGCTTCTACCCTGCTTCTGTGATTGTGCAGGTCGCTTTGTGTCGGATCTGGTAAAAAGACCAAATTGTTGTTTATACCATGCGAATTCTCATTCTGATGTCTTGTTTCAGTCTGCGATGATCTGACACCGCCTGGGCATAGTACACTTTCTCCGTCTGACCGCTATGAGGGAATCACAGTAACCATGACTTGTGACGCAGGCTACACAGCAGTTGGTGTCGACACAATAACATGCTCAGCTGGATCATGGAATGATACATACGGAACCTGTGAACAAAGTATGTGTCTTAGCCGTCATCAATAATGTATTGTAATTGTGGTTCTTTACAATAAAAATAGATAGATTTCATGATACATAATACTCTGTAATTATGAAACATTCAGAATAGGTTAAGATACTTAATTGAAATAATTTCAATAGGATGATCTGTGTTTAAAATGGAACCGTGTTTTCGACATTCGATTTCATTTTACTTTTAAAATGCAGTTTTATTGTTTATTTATCAGTATCGTGCTACATGCTTCAATCTGCAGTGAATTATATGCAGCAATTATTCAGATTGACGGATTTGTCACAATATCATTAAATTCACACATACCTTACTTACCTTATGTTTGATAAAAGTACTTTAACACACTGAGTTTGACATACGTTTCTGAACACTGACGTTTGATTGTTTATGAACATGTCAATCGTTTTCAATTAGTAGCTTCTGTAAACGAGATGCTTAATATTCTTCATATTTGTCAATGGTATATAGCTATACAAACTGATAAATATGTTCGTAGTTTAAAGCTGTGAACATGCAGCAACTAATGAAATGACAGTGGAATACATTTTTTCGAAATTGTCCTAAGTAAGTAAGTAAATAAGTAAGTAAGTAAGTTAGTAAATTCTTTATTTTACGAGAATGATCCAATTTACAGAAAGGTACAAGTAGGCAAAGATCAGGAAAAGGCGCAATCAGAAAAAGATTTCCACTCCAAAAACCGAGGCGGGAAAACACGAAACCAACAATCAGGTACTTATACCATGAAAACATTTCGTAAGCCGAATGAGCAGCTATTTTCCCAATAGGTGGCCACTCAGTTACCTTAACTTAACTAAAAATATGAAAACATACATAAGGCGCCAACAGCACAAACATATTTTAAACACCAAGACATAAAACAAAAAGAACCACCACAGAAGTATCGACTTGGAACGATCAGTAAAACAAAGTTACTGGCGGGTTTAAATCGATTTTACATGGCCATAACCTCACCCTCAGCTTCTGCAGTGGTTTCGTTAGGCCCTCAAACCATGATACATATAACAACAAACATGACAATATACAATCAAAGCATCAATTTCAAAAAGAATTTAAATGTGGAACTTGATCGGAAATAAGTCAAACAGACATACCTAGAGTCAGAAAGACAAATATACAGACAAATCGATCATTTGAGTAAAAATAGTCTCGGAGTGATTTTGGCGATTAAATAACAAAGATAGGTAAAGAAACAAAAACTAACGTGCGACGCTGGTGACGCGTTTACCGCATGCAGACGACTGACTTCAGGCGTTTTGTAAAAGAATATAAAATGTGGATTGGTTTCGAGTATTGGATATTCATGAAACATTTGCGAAGGCTCAAAAGAAAAACATTAAAACTTTTGTTTAAGATTTTCGGAAGATTTCATTGGTTTCCCGGCCGAAGTTTGAGTATTTCTGGCGGTTTCTGTGTTATTTCTATAAAATATCAGTTGTATTCTCCGTAAAATAATTTATTTAATAAATGCAACAACATGATGGAAACCTCTTGATATAAAATACCTGCAGCATAAATCTGAATCAAAGGGGACGCAAAAATATTTTGTCAGAAAACATTTTTTTGCCATAAATTATCACAGAAATACTACAATATGCTTATCGCAACCAAAAATTGTGAGTGGAAACGATTTATGCACAAATAACAGGTACATCATCTTTATCAGATTTATAAACATATATAGTTATATACTATGCAAAATAAATTATGCATCTTTTACTTTGAACAGTGACCCCATACGTTTTGTAGACATTAGGGCAGTTCTTCTGACAATGGCTTTTATGTATCATATTGTAGCGAGCTCGGGCTATTCGCGTTCTGATTGACGCTGTTCTCGTTGTGTAATTTACCGTCAAAGTTTTTATTGTCATTAGTTTTCGCGGTTCGCTTCGCCTCACCTGTATTTTTGTGTATTTTGTCCGATTCGCGTCGTTAGCCATTGTCACTTCATCGGTTTATAGTTTCCATGTTTATGCAATTGTCCTTTTATCAATTTGTGTCGTTTTCCTTTTATTTTCGCTGGAAATCGCGGTTGAATTTGCTTCGCGTAATTGACAGATTGTTTTACTTTCGGTTTCGAGTGCGCATCGTTCTGCGCCGACCTCATATGCGACGCCTTCCGGGTCAAGACCTGTCACGTGACCTGGTCAACTCGACCAGGCGACTCGCTGAACTGCGTCGCCTGCGACCTTCCGGTGAGTCGCGACCAGGCGACTCGCCCCGCCCCTTTAGGTCTTGTTCATATAAATAGCGTGAGGGCGACCAGTTTTGGTTGGTTGTGTCTCCAGCTTTCGTCTGTGGCGGTCATTCATTCTACGTTTTGTGCTATGGAAATTACTTAAAATCACTTTATGCTTCTTAGTTGGACAACATTTAAGGACAGTTATACTGAAATTCATACTGGCGAGAGACTTTACATGAATAATCATTACATTTCGTGGATTTTATGCTTTAAATCTCGATTGTTGTGACTTTTAGTTAGCGTGGTTACCCCACCCACTTAGTGAAGCCACACTACCCTACCCTGAGGATTCATTGAACAGTATCTGGGACCTATAGCCACGGATTTACTGTAGTTAATGTAATTCACACTAATAAGGAATCTTATTCTAGTTTTCTGATTAAACCAAGTTTTATTTGAAATCATTCTCAGTGTTCATTCATGTACCAGAAACATGGACAACCTTTAACCCCAGACCACACCCCCGGCACAAAAGTTGTTACAATATTAAGGTAAAATCAATCGTTGTGCGGTGCTGAGGTGAATTTAGATTTTATGTCCGCGGAGGCATACATAGCTCAAATAAAACATAAGGTATCAAGAATTGATAAACATATTCTGTACGGTATATTTACATGTTTATGAATTATACACTTTTAAAATAGCACAGATTATCTGTTCATTCAGGTTGAACATACATATACAGCATATTTTCATAGCCTTGGTACATTACAAATAATGGAGCTCAGCCCATTTATCGGATTTGGGGCTTCCGCCATTGCCCAAATATGGCATTTTGATATAATATGTCGTTTAAAATATTTTGATTTGGCAAGTTAGGGAACATGGACTCATAAAAACTTTCCTATAATATCTTATAATCATTAAATTCATAGGTTTTGTCATTTTTTAAAGAAGTCTCTGCTTGAGTTACACAAAAAGTTACATGTCCAAATACAATAGAAACTTGTTTTTCGACAGCAATAAACTTCATTTCAGTGCCTGGAACTTGAGATGTTGCAAAGTCCTTGGGCGTCTCACAAAAGAAATTTTTCGATATGAAATAGATGGTCATATTCGCTGAGCGGCAATATACTTCTAAATGAATAAAATCGTCCACGACGCTACGAAATTAGCTATGACCTGCTTCGGTTAGACCATAATGGCCTTTTTGTTTTGACTGTAGAATTTTAGCGGTCATTATATTGCCCTAATATTTTGCCAGAATATTGTAGACATGATGTTAATGTTACTTTATAAACATTAGATTGATATATGTAGAAGATACAGCAAAAAGCTACGGTATTTTGGATCATACCCCATATGATTGTAGTTATAATCTGTGAACATGCAGCAACTAATTAAATGGCAATGGACTACAACTCTCGAAACTGTCATAAAACGATGACGGCTCCTTTTTGTTACAGCTTGTCCAGCGCTTACAGCACCTGATCATAGTGCACTATCTCCGTCGGATCCTTCTGAATTCTATGAGGGTAAAACTGTAGCAATGACCTGTGACACAGACTATACAGCGGTGGGTGTTGAACAAGTTGCATGCCTATCAGGAGCATGGAATGATACATACGGAACTTGTGAACAAGGTATACTGCGATATAAGGATGTTCGCTGCCAAAGAAAAAGTATTCAAACTTTTGTCTAACCGCTCATTTTTGATTGCACATTATATAATAAGACAATCATAGGCCAGCTGTCAAAGGTCCTTTCGAAACACACAACGTATATTGGGCCACCAAGTTATACATGGAAGCATCCGTGGTTTTTTCTAATAGAACGTGCAAGTATGTTGTGCCTTATTAGTTATATATATATTACAAATTGAATGTATTATTCTTTTATTATGATTTAATATTAAAAATTCAATGACTTTAAAAACTATATTCATCTTTAATTTTCCCTCTAAATTGCCCCTTATCGATGACTGTTTTCGTTTTTCAGCTTGTACAGCGCTTACAGTGCCTGCAAATAGTGTGCTATCTCCGTCGGATCCTTCTGAATTCTATGAGGGTAAAACTGTAGCAATGTCTTGTGGATCAGGATATAAAGCAGTGGGTGTGGAACAAGTAACATGCACAGCAGGAACATGGAATGATACCTTTGGAACCTGTGAACAACGTATGTCATGCTTTTTTCTTACTACTCAACATAATTATATTTGTAGACTATGTGATACATTAGCTGATATATGAGGTAAAAAGCCTAAAACATGAGTAAAAGACCCATCACTTTCAGACAAGAATGCCGAGCATTTTTTCTTTTTTCTACAAGCCCTGCTGATTTCTAGTTGTCGTGAACAACTGAAACAAACTAAATTAAACCGTATGTAATTGACACCTTTACTGTCATCATTTTAAATAGAAACAATCGAACGCGCATCGTTTCCTCTCCAACATATCATTCAGCCTAACATAATTGAGCCGCTGCATCAGAAAACCAACAGTCTGCATATGCGAAAACAAAGACGCAGATCAGCTGTTCAGTAAATGCACAGCTGATCAGCACATTTATTTTCGCCACACGGATAATACAATTCCACTTCTTCTTAAATTCAAAACCTCAAGCTTCTACCCTGCTTCTGTGATTGTGCAGGTCGCTTTGTGTCGGATCTGGTAAAAAGACCAAATTGTTGGCGAAGGCTCATTCTGATGTCTTGTTTCAGTCTGCGATGATCTGACACCGCCTGGGCATAGTACACTTTCTCCGTCTGACCGCTATGAGGGAATCACAGTAACCATGACTTGTGACGCAGGCTACACAGCAGTTGGTGTCGACACAATAACATGCTCAGCTGGATCATGGAATGATACATACGGAACCTGTGAACAAAGTATGTGTCTTAGCCGTCATCAATAACGTATTGTAATTGTGGTTCTTTACAATAAAAATAGATAGATTTCATGATACATAATACTCTGTAATTATGAAACATTCAGAATAGGTTAAGATACTTAATTGCAATAATTTCAATAGGATGATCTGTGTTTAAAATGGAACCGTGTTTTCGACATTCGATTTCATTTTACTTTTAAAATGCAGTTTTATTGTTTATTCATCAGTATCGTGCTACATGCTTCAATCTGCAGTGAATTATATGCAGCAATTATTCAGATATACGTTTCTGAACACTGACGTTTGATTGTTTATGAACATGTCAATCGTTTTCAATTAGTAGCTTCTGTAAACGAGATGCTTAATATTCTTCATATTTGTCAATGGTATATAGCTATACAAACTGACAAATATGTTCGTAGTTTAAAGCTGTGAACATGCAGCAACTAATGAAATGATAGTGGAATACATTTTTTCGAAATTGTCCTAAGTAAGTAAGTAAGTAAGTTAGTAAATTCTTTATTTTACGAGAATGATCCAATTTGCAGAACCAGTCTTTCGTTAGGCCCTCAAAACATGATACATATAACAACAAACATGACAATATACAATCAAAGCATCAATTTCAAAAAGAATTTAAATGTGGAACTTGATCGGAAATAAGTAAAACAGACGTACCTAGAGTCAGAAAGACAAATATACAGACAAATCAATCATTTGAGTAAAATAGTCCCGGAGTGATTTTGGGGATTAAATAACAAAGATAGGTAAAGAAACAAAAACTAACGTGCGACGCTGGTGACGTTATTGCGTAATGCGTTTACCGCATGCATTGTTTGACATCTTTTACTTTGAACAGTGACCCCATACGTTTTGTAGACATTAGGGCAGTTCTTCTGACAATGGCTTTTATGTATCATATTAAGGTAAAACCAATCGATGTGCGGTGCTGAGGTGAATTTAGATTTAATGTCCGCGGAGGCATACATAGCTCAAATAAAACATAATCAATCAAGAATTGATAAACATATTTTGTACGGTATATTTACATGTTTATGAATTATACACTTTTAAAATAGCACAGATTATCTGTTCATTCAGGTTGAACATACATATACAGCATATTTTCATAGCCTTGGTACATTACAAATAATTGAGCTGAACCCATTTATCGGATTTTGGGCTTCCGCCATTGCCCAAATATGGCATTTTGATATAATATGTCGTTTAAAATATTTTGATTTGGCAAGTTAGGGAACATGGACTCATAAAAACTTTCCTATAATATCTTATAATCATTAAATTCATAGGTTTTGTCATTTTTTAAAGAAGTCTCTGCTTGAGTTACACAAAAAGTTACATGTCCAAATACAATAGAAACTTGTTTTTCGACAGCAATAAACTTCATTTCAGTGCCTGGAACTTGAGATGTTGCAAAGTCCTTGGGCGTCTCACAAAAGAAATTTTTCGATATGAAATAGATGGTCATATTCGCTGAGCGGCAGTATACTTCTTAATGAATAAAATCGTCCACGACGCTACGAAATTAGCTATGACCTGCTTCGGTTAGACCATAATGGCCTTTTTGTTTTGACTGTAGAATTTTAGCGGTCATTATATTGCCCTAATATTTTGCCAGAATATTGTAGACATGATGTTAATGTTACTTTATAAACATTAGATTGATATGTGTAGAAGATACAGCAAAAAGCTACGGTATTTTGGATCATACCCCATATGATTGTAGTTATAATCTGTGAACATGCAGCAACTAATTAAATGGCAATGGACTACAACTCTCGAAACTGTCATAAAACGATGACGGCTCCTTTTTGTTACAGCTTGTCCAGCGCTTACAGCACCTGATCATAGTGCACTAT
This sequence comes from Rugalucina vietnamica, assembly GCA_964017185.1. NCBI lineage: Eukaryota > Metazoa > Mollusca > Bivalvia > Lucinida > Lucinidae > Rugalucina > Rugalucina vietnamica. The sequence goes on along the minus strand of OZ024880.1, from coordinate 51,596,685 downwards.
CTCCGTCGGATCCTTCTGAATTCTATGAGGGTAAAACTGTAGCAATGACCTGTGACACAGACTATACAGCGGTGGGTGTTGAACAAGTTGCATGCCTATCAGGAGCATGGAATGATACATACGGAACTTGTGAACAAGGTATAATGCGATATAAGGATGTTCGCTGCCAAAGAAAAAGTATTCAAACTTTTGTCTAACCGCTCATTTTTGATTGCACATTATATAATAAGACAATCATAGACCAGCTGTCAAAGGTCCTTTCGAAACACACAACGTATGTTGGGCCACCAAGTTATACATGGAAGCATCCGTGTTTTTTTTTCTAATAGAACGTGCAAGTATGTTGTGCCTTATTAGATATATATATTACAAATTGAACATATGTATTATTCTTTTATTATGATTTAATATTAAAAATTCAATGACTTTAAAAACTATATTCATCTTTAATTTTTCTCTAAATTGCCCCTTATCGATGACTGTTTTCGTTTTTCAGCTTGTACAGCGCTTACAGTGCCTGCAAATAGTGTGCTATCTCCGTCGGATCCTTCTGAATTCTATGAGGGTAAAACTGTAGCAATGTCTTGTGGATCAGGATATATAGCTGTGGGTATGGAACAAGTAACATGCACAGCAGGAACATGGAATGATACCTTTGGAACCTGTGAACAACGTATGTCATGTTTTTTTCTTACTACACAACATAATTATATTTGTAGACTATGTGATACATTAGCTGATATATGAGGTAAAAAGCCTAAAACATGAGTAAAAGACCCATCACTTTCAGACAAGAATGCCGAGCATTTTTTCTTTTTTTCTACAAGCCCTGCTGATTTCTAGGTGTCGTGAACAAATGAAACAAACTAAATTAAACCGTATGTAATTGACACCTTTACTGTCATCATTTTAAACAGAAACAATCGAACGCGCATCGTTTCCTCTCCAACATATCATTCAGTCTAACATAATGGAGCCGCTGCATCAGAAAACCAACAGTCTGCATATGCGAAAACAAAGACGCAGATCAGCTGTTCAGTAAATGCACAGCTGATCAGCACATTTATTTTCGCCACACGGATAATACAATTCCACTTCTTCTTAAATCCAAAACCTCAAGCTTCTACCCTGCTTCTGTGATTGTGCAGGTCGCTTTGTGTCGGATCTAGTAAAAAGACCAAATTGTTGTTTATCCCATGCGAAGGCTCATTCTGATGTCTTGTTTCAGTCTGCGATGATCTGACACCGCCTGGGCATAGTACACTTTCTCCGTCTGACCGCTATGAGGGAATCACAGTAACCATGACTTGTGACGCAGGCTACACAGCAGTTGGTGTCGACACAATAACATGCTCAGCTGGATCATGGAATGATACATACGGAACCTGTGAACAAAGTATGTGTCTTAGCCGTCATCAATAACGTATTGTAATTGTGGTTCTTTACAATAAAAATAGATAGATTTCATGATACATAATACTCTGTAATTATGAAACATTCAGAATAGGTTAAGATACTTAATTGCAATAATTTCAATAGGATGATCTGTGTTTAAAATGGAACCGTGTTTTCGACATTCGATTTCATTTTACTTTTAAAATGCAGTTTTATTGTTTATTCATCAGTATCGTGCTACATGCTTCAATCTGCAGTGAATTATATGCAGCAATTATTCAGATTGACGGATTTGTCACAATATCATTAAATTCACACGTACCTTACTTACCTTATGTTTGATAAAAGTACTTTAACACACTGAGTTTGATATACACGTTTCTAAGCACTGACGTTTGATTGTTTATGAACATGTCAATCGTTTTCAATAAGTAGCTTCTGTAAACGAGATGCTTAATATTCTTCATATTTGTCAATGGTATATAGCTATACAAACTGACAAATATGTTCGTAGTTTAAAGCTGTGAACATGCAGCAACTAATGAAATGACAGTGGAATACATTTTTTCGAAATTGTCCTAAGTAAGTAAGTAAATAAGTAAGTAAGTAAGTTAGTAAATTCTTTATTTTACGAGAATGATCCAATTTACAGAAAGGTACAAGTAGGCAAAGATCAGGAAAAGGCACAATCAGAAAAAGATTTCCACTCGAAAAACCGAGGCGGGAAAACACGAAACCAACAATCAGGTACTTATACCAGGAAAACATTTCGTAAGCCGAATGAGCAGCTATTTTCCCAATAGGTGGCCACTCAGTTACCTTAACTTAACTAAAAATATGAAAACATACATAAGGCGCCAACAGCACAAACATATTTTAAACACCAAGACATAAAACAAAAAGAACCACCACAGAAGTATCGACTTGGAACGATCAGTAAAACAAAGTTACTGGCGGGTTTAAATCGATTTTACATGGCCATAACCTCACCCTCAGCTTCTGCAGTTGTTTCGTTAGGCCCTCAAACCATGATACATATAACAACAAACATGACAATATACAATCAAAGCATCAATTTCAAAAAGAATTTAAATGTGGAACTTGATCGGAAATAAGTCAAACAGACATACCTAGAGTCAGAAAGACAAATATACAGACAAATCGATCATTTGAGTAAAAATAGTCTCGGAGTGATTTTGGCGATTAAATAACAAAGATAGGTAAAGAAACAAAAACTAACGTGCGACGCTGGTGACGCGTTTACCGCATGCAGACGACTGACTTCAGGCGTTTTGTAAAAGAATATAAAATGTGGATTGGTTTCGAGTATTGGATATTCATGAAACATTTGCGAAGGCTCAAAAGAAAAACATTAAAACTTTTGTTTAAGATTTTCGGAAGATTTCATTGGTTTCCCGGCCGAAGTTTGAGTATTTCTGGCGGTTTCTGTGTTATTTCTATAAAATATCAGTTGTATTCTCCGTAAAATAATTTATTTAATAAATGCAACAACATGATGGAAACCTCTTGATATAAAATACCTGCAGCATAAATCTGAATCAAAGGGGACGCAAAAATATTTTGTCAGAAAACATTTTTTTGCCATAAATTATCACAGAAATACTACAATATGCTTATCGCAACCAAAAATTGTGAGTGGAAACGATTTATGCACAAATAACAGGTACATCATCTTTATCAGATTTATAAACATATATAGTTATATACTATGCAAAATAAATTATGCATCTTTTACTTTGAACAGTGACCCCATACGTTTTGTAGACATTAGGGCAGTTCTTCTGACAATGGCTTTTATGTATCATATTGTAGCGAGCTCGGGCTATTCGCGTTCTGATTGACGCTGTTCTCGTTGTGTAATTTACCGTCAAAGTTTTTATTGTCATTAGTTTTCGCGGTTCGCTTCGCCTCACCTGTAGTTTTGTGTATTTTGTCCGATTCGCGTCGTTAGCCATTGTCACTTCATCGGTTTATAGTTTCCATGTTTATGTAATTGTCCTTTTATCAATTTGTGTCGTTTTCCTTTTATTTTCGCTGGAAATCGCGGTTGAATTTGCTTCGCGTAATTGACAGATTGTTTTACTTTCGGTTTCGAGTGCGCATCGTTCTGCGCCGACCTCATATGTGACGCCTTCCGAGTCAAGACCTGTCACGTGACCTGGTCAACTCGACCAGGCGACTCGCTGAACTGCGTCGCCTGCGACCTTCCGGTGAGTCGCGACCAGGCGACTCGCCCCGCCCCTTTAGGTCGTGTTCATATAAATAGCGTGAGGGCGACCAGTTTTGGTTGGTTGTGTCTCCAGCTTTCGTCTGTGGCGGTCATTCATTCTACGTTTTGTGCTATGGAAATTACTTAAAATCAATTTATGCTTCTTAGTTGGACAACATTTAAGGACAGTTATACTGAAATTCATACTGGCGAGAGACTTTACATGAATAATCATTACATTTCGTGGATTTTATGCTTTAAATCTCGATTGTTGTGACTTTTAGTTAGCGTGGTTACCCCACCCACTTAGTGAAGCCACACTACCCTACCCCGAGGATTCATGGAACAGTATCTGGGACCTATAGCCACGGATTTACTGTAGTTTATGTAATTCACACTAATAAGGAACCTTATTCTAGTTTTCTGATTAAACCAAGTTTTATTTGAAATCATTCTCAGTGTTCATTCATGTACCAGAAACATGGACAACCTTTAACCCCAGACCACACCCCCGGCACAAAGGTTGTTACAATATTAAGGTAAAATCAATCGTTGTGCGGTGCTGAGGTGAATTTAGATTTTATGTCCGCGGAGGCATACATAGCTCAAATAAAACATAAGGAATCAAGAATTGATAAACATATTCTGTACGGTATATTTACATGTTTATGAATTATACACTTTTAAAATAGCACAGATTATCTGTTCATTCAGGTTGAACATACATATACAGCATATTTTCATAGCCTTGGTACATTACAAATAATGGAGCTCAGCCCATTTATCGGATTTGGGGCTTCCGCCATTGCCCAAATATGGCATTTTGATATAATATGTCGTTTAAAATATTTTGATTTGGCAAGTTAGGGAACATGGCCTCATAAAAACTTTCCTATAATATCTTATAATCATTAAATTCATAGGTTTTGTCATTTTTTAAAGAAGTCTCTGCTTGAGTTACACAAAAAGTTACATGTCCAAATACAATAGAAACTTGTTTTTCGACAGCAATAAACTTCATTTCAGTGCCTGGAACTTGAGATGTTGCAAAGTCCTTGGGCGTCTCACAAAAGAAATTTTTCGATATGAAATAGATGGTCATATTCGCTGAGCGGCAATATACTTCTAAATGAATAAAATCGTCCACGACGCTACGAAATTAGCTATGACCTGCTTCGGTTAGACCATAATGGCCTTTTTGTTTTGACTGTAGAATTTTAGCGGTCATTATATTGCCCTAATATTTTGCCAGAATATTGTAGACATGATGTTAATGTTACTTTATAAACATTAGATTGATATATGTAGAAGATACAGCAAAAAGCTACGGTATTTTGGATCATACCCCATATGATTGTAGTTATAATCTGTGAACATGCAGCAACTAATTAAATGGCAATGGACTACAACTCTCGAAACTGTCATAAAACGATGACGGCTCCTTTTTGTTACAGCTTGTCCAGCGCTTACAGCACCTGATCATAGTGCACTATCTCCGTCGGATCCTTCTGAATTCTATGAGGGTAAAACTGTAGCAATGACCTGTGACACAGACTATACAGCGGTGGGTGTTGAACAAGTTGCATGCCTATCAGGAGCATGGAATGATACATACGGAACTTGTGAACAAGGTATACTGCGATATAAGGATGTTCGCTGCCAAAGAAAAAGTATTCAAACTTTTGTCTAACCGCTCATTTTTGATTGCACATTATATAATAAGACAATCATAGGCCAGCTGTCAAAGGTCCTTTCGAAACACACAACGTATATTGGGCCACCAAGTTATACATGGAAGCATCCGTGGTTTTTTCTAATAGAACGTGCAAGTATGTTGTGCCTTATTAGTTATATATATATTACAAATTGAATGTATTATTCTTTTATTATGATTTAATATTAAAAATTCAATGACTTTAAAAACTATATTCATCTTTAATTTTCCCTCTAAATTGCCCCTTATCGATGACTGTTTTCGTTTTTCAGCTTGTACAGCGCTTACAGTGCCTGCAAATAGTGTGCTATCTCCGTCGGATCCTTCTGAATTCTATGAGGGTAAAACTGTAGCAATGTCTTGTGGATCAGGATATAAAGCAGTGGGTGTGGAACAAGTAACATGCACAGCAGGAACATGGAATGATACCTTTGGAACCTGTGAACAACGTATGTCATGCTTTTTTCTTACTACTCAACATAATTATATTTGTAGACTATGTGATACATTAGCTGATATATGAGGTAAAAAGCCTAAAACATGAGTAAAAGACCCATCACTTTCAGACAAGAATGCCGAGCATTTTTTCTTTTTTCTACAAGCCCTGCTGATTTCTAGTTGTCGTGAACAAATGAAACAAACTAAATTAAACCGTATGTAATTGACACCTTTACTGTCATCATTTTAAATAGAAACAATCGAACGCGCATCGTTTCCTCTCCAACATATCATTCAGCCTAACATAATTGAGCCGCTGCATCAGAAAACCAACAGTCTGCATATGCGAAAACAAAGACGCAGATCAGCTGTTCAGTAAATGCACAGCTGATCAGCACATTTATTTTCGCCACACGGATAATACAATTCCACTTCTTCTTAAATTCAAAACCTCAAGCTTCTACCCTGCTTCTGTGATTGTGCAGGTCGCTTTGTGTCGGATCTAGTAAAAAGACCAAATTGTTGTTTATCCCATGCGAAGGCTCATTCTGATGTCTTGTTTCAGTCTGCGATGATCTGACACCGCCTGGGCATAGTACACTTTCTCCGTCTGACCGCTATGAGGGAATCACAGTAACCATGACTTGTGACGCAGGCTACACAGCAGTTGGTGTCGACACAATAACATGCTCAGCTGGATCATGGAATGATACATACGGAACCTGTGAACAAAGTATGTGTCTTAGCCGTCATCAATAACGTATTGTAATTGTGGTTCTTTACAATAAAAATAGATAGATTTCATGATACATAATACTCTGTAATTATGAAACATTCAGAATAGGTTAAGATACTTAATTGCAATAATTTCAATAGGATGATCTGTGTTTAAAATGGAACCGTGTTTTCGACATTCGATTTCATTTTACTTTTAAAATGCAGTTTTATTGTTTATTCATCAGTATCGTGCTACATGCTTCAATCTGCAGTGAATTATATGCAGCAATTATTCAGATATACGTTTCTGAACACTGACGTTTGATTGTTTATGAACAGGTCAATCGTTTTCAATTAGTAGCTTCTGTAAACGAGATGCTTAATATTCTTCATATTTGTCAATGGTATATAGCTATACAAACTGACAAATATGTTCGTAGTTTAAAGCTGTGAACATGCAGCAACTAATGAAATGATAGTGGAATACATTTTTTCGAAATTGTCCTAAGTAAGTAAGTAAGTAAGTTAGTAAATTCTTTATTTTACGAGAATGGTCCAATTTGCAGAACCAGTCTTTCGTTAGGCCCTCAAAACATGATACATATAACAACAAACATGACAATATACAATCAAAGCATCAATTTCAAAAAGAATTTAAATGTGGAACTTGATCGGAAATAAGTAAAACAGACGTACCTAGAGTCAGAAAGACAAATATACAGACAAATCAATCATTTGAGTAAAATAGTCCCGGAGTGATTTTGGGGATTAAATAACAAAGATAGGTAAAGAAACAAAAACTAACGTGCGACGCTGGTGACGTTATTGCGTAATGCGTTTACCGCATGCATTGTTTGACATCTTTTACTTTGAACAGTGACCCCATACGTTTTGTAGACATTAGGGCAGTTCTTCTGACAATGGCTTTTATGTATCATATTAAGGTAAAACCAATCGATGTGCGGTGCTGAGGTGAATTTAGATTTAATGTCCGCGGAGGCATACATAGCTCAAATAAAACATAATCAATCAAGAATTGATAAACATATTTTGTACGGTATATTTACATGTTTATGAATTATACACTTTTAAAATAGCACAGATTATCTGTTCATTCAGGTTGAACATACATATACAGCATATTTTCATAGCCTTGGTACATTACAAATAATTGAGCTGAACCCATTTATCGGATTTTGGGATTCCGCCATTGCCCAAATATGGCATTTTGATATAATATGTCGTTTAAAATATTTTGATTTGGCAAGTTAGGGAACATGGACTCATAAAAACTTTCCTATAATATCTTATAATCATTAAATTCATAGGTTTTGTCATTTTTTAAAGAAGTCTCTGCTTGAGTTACACAAAAAGTTACATGTCCAAATACAATAGAAACTTGTTTTTCGACAGCAATAAACTTCATTTCAGTGCCTGGAACTTGAGATGTTGCAAAGTCCTTGGGCGTCTCACAAAAGAAATTTTTCGATATGAAATAGATGGTCATATTCGCTGAGCGGCAGTATACTTCTTAATGAATAAAATCGTCCACGACGCTACGAAATTAGCTATGACCTGCTTCGGTTAGACCATAATGGCCTTTTTGTTTTGACTGTAGAATTTTAGCGGTCATTATATTGCCCTAATATTTTGCCAGAATATTGTAGACATGATGTTAATGTTACTTTATAAACATTAGATTGATATGTGTAGAAGATACAGCAAAAAGCTACGGTATTTTGGATCATACCCCATATGATTGTAGTTATAATCTGTGAACATGCAGCAACTAATTAAATGGCAATGGACTACAACTCTCGAAACTGTCATAAAACGATGACGGCTCCTTTTTGTTACAGCTTGTCCAGCGCTTACAGCACCTGATCATAGTGCACTATCTCCGTCGGATCCTTCTGAATTCTATGAGGGTAAAACTGTAGCAATGACCTGTGACACAGACTATACAGCGGTGGGTGTTGAACAAGTTGCATGCCTATCAGGAGCATGGAATGATACATACGGAACTTGTGAACAAGGTATAATGCGATATAAGGATGTTCGCTGCCAAAGAAAAAGTATTCAAACTTTTGTCTAACCGCTCATTTTTGATTGCACATTATATAATAAGACAATCATAGACCAGCTGTCAAAGGTCCTTTCGAAACACACAACGTATGTTGGGCCACCAAGTTATACATGGAAGCATCCGTGGTTTTTTTTTCTAATAGAACGTGCAAGTATGTTGTGCCTTATTAGATATATATATTACAAATTGAACATATGTATTATTCTTTTATTATGATTTAATATTAAAAATTCAATGACTTTAAAAACTATATTCATCTTTAATTTTTCTCTAAATTGCCCCTTATCGATGACTGTTTTCGTTTTTCAGCTTGTACAGCGCTTACAGTGCCTGCAAATAGTGTGCTATCTCCGTCGGATCCTTCTGAATTCTATGAGGGTAAAACTGTAGCAATGTCTTGTGGATCAGGATATATAGCTGTGGGTATGGAACAAGTAACATGCACAGCAGGAACATGGAATGATACCTTTGGAACCTGTGAACAACGTATGTCATGTTTTTTTCTTACTACACAACATAATTATATTTGTAGACTATGTGATACATTAGCTGATATATGAGGTAAAAAGCCTAAAACATGAGTAAAAGACCCATCACTTTCAGACAAGAATGCCGAGCATTTTTTTCTTTTTTTCTACAAGCCCTGCTGATTTCTAGGTGTCGTGAACAAATGAAACAAACTAAATTAAACCGTATGTAATTGACACCTTTACTGTCATCATTTTAAACAGAAACAATCGAACGCGCATCGTTTCCTCTCCAACATATCATTCAGTCTAACATAATGGAGCCGCTGCATCAGAAAACCAACAGTCTGCATATGCGAAAACAAAGACGCAGATCAGCTGTTCAGTAAATGCACAGCTGATCAGCACATTTATTTTCGCCACACGGATAATACAATTCCACTTCTTCTTAAATCCAAAACCTCAAGCTTCTACCCTGCTTCTGTGATTGTGCAGGTCGCTTTGTGTCGGATCTAGTAAAAAGACCAAATTGTTGTTTATCCCATGCGAAGGCTCATTCTGATGTCTTGTTTCAGTCTGCGATGATCTGACACCGCCTGGGCATAGTACACTTTCTCCGTCTGACCGCTATGAGGGAATCACAGTAACCATGACTTGTGACGCAGGCTACACAGCAGTTGGTGTCGACACAATAACATGCTCAGCTGGATCATGGAATGATACATACGGAACCTGTGAACAAAGTATGTGTCTTAGCCGTCATCAATAACGTATTGTAATTGTGGTTCTTTACAATAAAAATAGATAGATTTCATGATACATAATACTCTGTAATTATGAAACATTCAGAATAGGTTAAGATACTTAATTGCAATAATTTCAATAGGATGATCTGTGTTTAAAATGGAACCGTGTTTTCGACATTCGATTTCATTTTACTTTTAAAATGCAGTTTTATTGTTTATTCATCAGTATCGTGCTACATGCTTCAATCTGCAGTGAATTATATGCAGCAATTATTCAGATTGACGGATTTGTCACAATATCATTAAATTCACACGTACCTTACTTACCTTATGTTTGATAAAAGTACTTTAACACACTGAGTTTGATATACACGTTTCTAAGCACTGACGTTTGATTGTTTATGAACATGTCAATCGTTTTCAATTAGTAGCTTCTGTAAACGAGATGCTTAATATTCTTCATATTTGTCAATGGTATATAGCTATACAAACTGACAAATATGTTCGTAGTTTAAAGCTGTGAACATGCAGCAACTAATGAAATGACAGTGGAATACATTTTTTCGAAATTGTCCTAAGTAAGTAAGTAAATAAGTAAGTAAGTAAGTTAGTAAATTCTTTATTTTACGAGAATGATCCAATTTACAGAAAGGTACAAGTAGGCAAAGATCAGGAAAAGGCACAATCAGAAAAAGATTTCCACTCGAAAAACCGAGGCGGGAAAACACGAAACCAACAATCAGGTACTTATACCATGAAAACATTTCGTAAGCCGAATGAGCAGCTATTTTCCCAATAGGTGGCCACTCAGTTACCTTAACTTAACTAAAAATATGAAAACATACATAAGGCGCCAACAGCACAAACATATTTTAAACACCAAGACATAAAACAAAAAGAACCACCACAGAAGTATCGACTTGGAACGATCAGTAAAACAAAGTTACTGGCGGGTTTAAATCGATTTTACATGGCCATAACCTCACCCTCAGCTTCTGCAGTTGTTTCGTTAGGCCCTCAAACCATGATACATATAACAACAAACATGACAATATACAATCAAAGCATCAATTTCAAAAAGAATTTAAATGTGGAACTTGATCGGAAATAAGTCAAACAGACATACCTAGAGTCAGAAAGACAAATATACAGACAAATCGATCATTTGAGTAAAAATAGTCTCGGAGTGATTTTGGCGATTAAATAACAAAGATAGGTAAAGAAACAAAAACTGACGTGCGACGCTGGTGACGCGTTTACCGCATGCAGACGACTGACTTCAGGCGTTTTGTAAAAGAATATAAAATGTGGATTGGTTTCGAGTATTGGATATTCATGAAACATTTGCGAAGGCTCAAAAGAAAAACATTAAAACTTTTGTTTAAGATTTTCGGAAGATTTCATTGGTTTCCCGGCCGAAGTTTGAGTATTTCTGGCGGTTTCTGTGTTATTTCTATAAAATATCAGTTGTATTCTCCGTAAAATAATTTATTTAATAAATGCAACAACATGATGGAAACCTCTTGATATAAAATACCTGCAGCATAAATCTGAATCAAAGGGGACGCAAAAATATTTTGTCAGAAAACATTTTTTTGCCATAAATTATCACAGAAATACTACAATATGCTTAACGCAACCAAAAATTGTGAGTGGAAACGATTTATGCACAAATAACAGGTACATCATCTTTATCAGATTTATAAACATATATAGTTATATACTATGCAAAATAAATTATGCATCTTTTACTTTGAACAGTGACCCCATACGTTTTGTAGACATTAGGGCAGTTCTTCTGACAATGGCTTTTATGTATCATATTGTAGCGAGCTCGGGCTATTCGCGTTCTGATTGACGCTGTTCTCGTTGTGTAATTTACCGTCAAAGTTTTTATTGTCATTAGTTTTCGCGGTTCGCTTCGCCTCACCTGTAGTTTTGTGTATTTTGTCCGATTCGCGTCGTTAGCCATTGTCACTTCATCGGTTTATAGTTTCCATGTTTATGCAATTGTCCTTTTATCAATTTGTGTCGTTTTCCTTTTATTTTCGCTGGAAATCGCGGTTGAATTTGCTTCGTGTAATTGACAGATTGTTTTACTTTCGGTTTCGAGTGCGCATCGTTCTGCGCCGACCTCATATGCGACGCCTTCCGAGTCAAGACCTGTCACGTGACCTGGTCAACTCGACCAGGCGACTCGCTGAACTGCGTCGCCTGCGACCTTCCGGTGAGTCGCGACCAGGCGACTCGCCCCGCCCCTTAAGGTCGTGTTCATATAAATAGCGTGAGGGCGACCAGTTTTGGTTGGTTGTGTCTCCAGCTTTCGTCTGTGGCGGTCATTCATTCTACGTTTTGTGCTATGGAAATTACTTAAAATCACTTTATGCTTCTTAGTTGGACAACATTTAAGGACAGTTATACTGAAATTCATACTGGCGAGAGACTTTACATGAATAATCATTACATTTCGTGGATTTTATGCTTTAAATCTCGATTGTTGTGACTTTTAGTTAGCGTGGTTACCCCACCCACTTAGTGAAGCCACACTACCCTACCCTGAGGATTCATTGAACAGTATCTGGGACCTATAGCCACGGATTTACTGTAGTTTATGTAATTCACACTAATAAGGAACCTTATTCTAGTTTTCTGATTAAACCAAGTTTTATTTGAAATCATTCTCAGTGTTCATTCATGTACCAGAAACATGGACAACCTTTAACCCCAGACCACACCCCCGGCACAAAGGTTGTTACAATATTAAGGTAAAATCAATCGTTGTGCGGTGCTGAGGTGAATTTAGATTTTATGTCCGCGGAGGCATACATAGCTCAAATAAAACATAAGGAATCAAGAATTGATAAACATATTCTGTACGGTATATTTACATGTTTATGAATTATACACTTTTAAAATAGCACAGATTATCTGTTCATTCAGGTTGAACATACATATACAGCATATTTTCATAGCCTTGGTACATTACAAATAATGGAGCTCAGCCCATTTATCGGATTTGGGGCTTCCGCCATTGCCCAAATATGGCATTTTGGTATAATATGTCGTTTAAAATATTTTGATTTGGCAAGTTAGGGAACATGGACTCATAAAAACTTTCCTATAATATCTTATAATCATTAAATTCATAGGTTTTGTCATTTTTTAAAGAAGTCTCTGCTTGAGTTACACAAAAAGTTACATGTCCAAATACAATAGAAACTTGTTTTTCGACAGCAATAAACTTCATTTCAGTGCCTGGAACTTGAGATGTTGCAAAGTCCTTGGGCGTCTCACAAAAGAAATTTTTCGATATGAAATAGATGGTCATATTCGCTGAGCGGCAATATACTTCTTAATGAATAAAATCGTCCACGACGCTACGAAATTAGCTATGACCTGCTTCGGTTAGACCATAAAGGCCTTTTTGTTTTGACTGTAGAATTTTAGCGGTCATTATATTGCCCTAATATTTTGCCAGAATATTGTAGACATGATGTTAATGTTACTTTATAAACATTAGATTGATATATGTAGAAGATACAGCAAAAAGCTACGGTATTTTGGATCATACCCCATATGATTGTAGTTATAATCTGTGAACATGCAGCAACTAATTAAATGGCAATGGACTACAACTCTCGAAACTGTCATAAAACGATGACGGCTCCTTTTTGTTACAGCTTGTCCAGCTCTTACAGCACCTGATCATAGTGCACTATCTCCGTCGGATCCTTCTGAATTCTATGAGGGTAAAACTGTAGCAATGACCTGTGACACAGACTATACAGCGGTGGGTGTTGAACAAGTTGCATGCCTATCAGGAGCATGGAATGATACATACGGAACTTGTGAACAAGGTATACTGCGATATAAGGATGTTCGCTGCCAAAGAAAAAGTATTCAAACTTTTGTCTAACCGCTCATTTTTGATTGCACATTATATAATAAGACAATCATAGGCCAGCTGTCAAAGGTCCTTTCGAAACACACAACGTATATTGGGCCACCAAGTTATACATGGAAGCATCCGTGGTTTTTTTCTAATAGAACGTGCAAGTATGTTGTGCCTTATTAGTTATATATATATTACAAATTGAATGTATTATTCTTTTATTATGATTTAATATTAAAAATTCAATGACTTTAAAAACTATATTCATCTTTAATTTTCCCTCTAAATTGCCCCTTATCGATGACTGTTTTCGTTTTTCAGCTTGTACAGCGCTTACAGTGCCTGCAAATAGTGTGCTATCTCCGTCGGATCCTTCTGAATTCTATGAGGGTAAAACTGTAGCAATGTCTTGTGGATCAGGATATAAAGCAGTGGGTGTGGAACAAGTAACATGCACAACAGGAACATGGAATGATACCTTTGGAACCTGTGAACAACGTATGTCATGCTTTTTTCTTACTACTCAACATAATTATATTTGTAGACTATGTGATACATTAGCTGATATATGAGGTAAAAAGCCTAAAACATGAGTAAAAGACCCATCACTTTCAGACAAGAATGCCGAGCATTTTTTCTTTTTTCTACAAGCCCTGCTGATTTCTAGTTGTCGTGAACAAATGAAACAAACTAAATTAAACCGTATGTAATTGACACCTTTACTGTCATCATTTTAAATAGATACAATCGAACGCGCATCGTTTCCTCTCCAACATATCATTCAGCCTAACATAATGGAGCCGCTGCATCAGAAAACCAACAGTCTGCATATGCGAAAACAAAGACGCAGATCAGCTGTTCAGTAAATGCACAGCTGATCAGCACATTTATTTTCGCCACACGGATAATACAATTCCACTTCTTAAATTCAAAACCTCAAGCTTCTACCCTGCTTCTGTGATTGTGCAGGTCGCTTTGTGTCGGATCTGGTAAAAAGACCAAATTGTTGGCGAAGGCTCATTCTGATGTCTTGTTTCAGTCTGCGATGATCTGACACCGCCTGGGCATAGTACACTTTCTCCGTCTGACCGCTATGAGGGAATCACAGTAACCATGACTTGTGACGCAGGCTACACAGCAGTTGGTGTCGACACAATAACATGCTCAGCTGGATCATGGAATGATACATACGGAACCTGTGAACAAAGTATGTGTCTTAGCCGTCATCAATAACGTATTGTAATTGTGGTTCTTTACAATAAAAATAGATAGATTTATGATACATAAAACTCTGTAATTATGAAACATTCAGAATAGGTTAAGATACTTAATTGAAATAATTTCAATAGGATGATCTGTGTTTAAAATGGAACACTGTTTTCGACATTCGATTTCATTTTACTTTTAAAATGCAGTTTTATTGTTTATTCATCAGTATCGTGCTACATGCTTCAATCTGCAGTGAATTATATGCAGCAATTATTCAGATATACGTTTCTGAACACTGACGTTTGATTGTTTATGAACATGTCAATCGTTTTCAATTAGTAGCTTCTGTAAACGAGCTGCTTAATATTCTTCATATTTGTCAATGGTATATAGCTATACAAACTGACAAATATGTTCGTAGTTTAAAGCTGTGAACAAGCAGCAACTAATGAAATGACAGTGGAATATATTTTTTCGAAATTGTCCAAAGTAAGTAAATAAGTAAGTAAGTTAGTTAATTCTTTATTTTACGAGAATGATCCAATTTGCAGAACCAGTCTTTCGTTAGGCCCTCACAACATGATACATATAACAACAAACATGACAATATACAATCAAAGCATCAATTTCAAAAAGAATTTAAATGTGGAACTTGATCGGAAATAAGTCAAACAGACATACCTAGAGTCAGAAAGACAAATATACAGACAAATCAATCATTTGAGTAAAAATAGTCCCGGAGTGATTTTGGCGATTAAATAACAAAGATAGGTAAAGAAACAAAAACTAACGTGCGACGCTGATGACGTTATTGCGTAATGCGTTTACGGCATGCAGACGACTGACTTCAGGCGTTTGTAAAATAATATAAAATGTGGATTGGTTTCGAGTATTGGATATTCATGAAACATTTGCGAAGGCTCAAAAGAAAAACATTAAAACTTTTGTTTAAGATTTTCGGAAGATTTCATTGATTTCCCGGCCGAAGTTTGAGTATTTCTGGCGGCTTCTGTGTTATTTCTATAAAATATCAGTTGCATTCTCCGTAAAATAATTCATTTAATAAATGCAACAACATGATGGAAACCTCGTGATATAAAATACCTGTAGCATAAATCTGAATCAAAGGGGACGCAAAAATATTTTGTCAGAAAACATTTTTTGCCATAAATTATCAAAGAAATACGAAATACTATAATATGCTTATTGCAACGAAATATTGTGAGTGGAAACGATTTATGCACAAATAACAGGTACATCAGCTTTATCAGATTTATAACTATAAATAACATATATAGTTATATACTATGCAAAATAAATTATACATCTTTTACTTTGAACATTGACCCCATACGTTTTTTAGACATTAGGGCAGTTCTTCTGACAATGGCTTTTATATTAAGGTAAAATCAATCGTTGTGCGGTGCTGAGGTGAATTTATATATTATGTCCGAGGAGGCATACATAGCTCAACTAAAACATAAGCAATCAAGAATTGATAAACATATTTTGTACGGTATATTTACATGTTTATGAATTATACACTTTTAAAATAGCACAGATTATCTGTTCATTCAGGTTGAACATACATATACAGCATATTTTTATAGCCTTGGTACATAACAAATAATGGAGCTGAGTCCATTTATCGGATTTGGGGCTTCCGCCATTGCCCAAATATGGCATTTTGATATAATATGTCGTTTAAAATATTTTGATTTGGCAAGTTAGGGAACATGGACTCATAAAAACTTTCCTATAATATCTTATAATCATTAAATTCATAGGTTTTGTCATTTTTTAAAGAAGTCTCTGCTTGAGTTACACAAAAAGTTACATGTCCAAATACAATAGAAACTTGTTTTTCGACAGCAATAAACTTCATTTCAGTGCCTGGAACTTGAGATGTTGCAAAGTCCTTGGGCGTCTCACAAAAGAATTTTTTTGATATGAAATAGATGGTCATATTCGCTGAGCGGCAAATGAATAAAATCGTCCACGACGCTACGAAATTAGCTATGACCTGCTTCGGTTAGACCATAATGGCCTTTTTGTTTTGACTGTAGAATTTTAGCGGTCATTATATTGCCCTAATATCTTGCTAGAATATTGTAGACATGATGTTAATGTTACTTTATAAACATTAGATTGATATGTGTAGAAGATACAGCAAAAAGCTACGGTATTTTGGATCCTACCCCATATGATTGTAGTTATAATCTGTGAACATGCAGCAACTAATTAAATGGCAATCAACTACAACATTCGAAACTGTCATAAAACGATGACGGCTCCTTTTTGTTACAGCTTGTCCAGCGCTTACAGCACCTGATCATAGTGCACTATCTCCGTCGGATCCTTCTGAATTCTATGAGGGTAAAACTGTAGCAATTACCTGTGACACAGACTATACAGCGGTGGGTGTTGAACAAGTTGCATGCCTATCAGGAGCATGGAATGATACATACGGAACTTGTGAACAAGGTATAATGCGATATAAGGATGTTCGCTGCCTTCAAACTTTTGTCTAATCGCTCATTTTTGATTGCACATTATATAATAAGACAATCATAGGCCAGCTGTCAAAGGTCCTTTCCAAACACACAACGTATGTTGGGCCACCAAGTTATACATGGAAGCATCCGTGGTTTTTTTTTCTAATAGAACGTGCTAGTATGTTGTGCCTTATTAGTTATATATATTACAAATTGAACATATGTATTTTTCTTATATTATGATTTATTATTTAAAATTCAATGACTTTAAAAACTATATTCATCTTTAATTTTCCTCTAAATTGCCCCTTATCGATGACTGTTTTCGTTTTTCAGCTTGTACAGCGCTTACAGTGCCTGCAAATAGTGTGCTATCTCCGTCGGATCCTTCTGAATTCTATGAGGGTAAAACTGTAGCAATGTCTTGTGGATCAGGATATATAGCAGTGGGTGTGGAACAAGTAACATGCACAGCAGGAACATGGAATGATACCTTTGGAACCTGTGAACAACGTATGCTATGCTTTTTTTCTTACTACACAACATAATTACATTAGCTGATATATGAGGTAAAAAGCCTAAAACATGAGTAAAAGACGCATCACTTTCAGACAAGAATGCCGAGCATTTTTTTCTTTTTTTCTACAAGCCCTGCTGATTTCTAGGTGTCGTGAACAAATGAAACAAACTAAATTAAACCGTATGTAATTGACACCTTTACTGTCATCATTTTAAATAGAAACAATCGAACGCGCATGGTTTTCTCTCCAACATATCATTCAGCCTAACATAATGGAGCCGCTGCATCATAAAACCAACAATCTGCATATGCGAAAACAAAGACGCAGATCAGCTGTTCAGTAAATGCACAGCTGATCAGCACATTTATTTTCGCCACACGGATAATACAGTTCCACTTCTTCTTAAATCCAAAACTCAAGCTTCTATCCTGCTTCTGTGATTGTGCAGGTCGCTTTGTGTCGGATCTGGTAAAAAGACCAAATTGTTGGTTATCCCATGCGAAGGCTCATTCTGATGTCTTTACGGAACATGTGAACAAAGTATGTGTCTTAGCCGTTATCAATAACGTATTGTTATTGTGGTTCTTTAAAATAAAAATGGATAGATTTCATGATACATAATACTCTGTAATTATGAAACATTCAGAACAGGTTAAGATACTTAATTGAAATAATTTCAATAGGATGATCTGTGTTTAAAATGGAACACTGTTTTCTACATTCGATTTCATTTTACTTTTAAAATGCAGTTTTATTGTTTATTTATCAGTATCGTGCTACATGCTTCAATCTGCAGTGAATTATATGCAGCAATTATTCAGATTGACGGATTTGTCACAATATCATTAAATTCACACGTACCTTACTTACCTTATGTTTGATAAAAGTACTTTAACACACTGAGTTTGATATACACGTTTCTAAGCACTGACGTTTGATTGTTTATGAACATGTCAATCGTTTTCAATCAGTAGCTTCTGTAAACGAGCTGCTTAATATTCTAAATATTTTATCGTAGACACTATGAATTGATTTCCAAATATAATGTTGGGTTAAAGACGCTTTTAAGTGAGGGCCTTTCGGACCCTGAATTTTATGGTGACTTGGTTTACAAATTTAAGAAACTTAAAGGAATTAACGATTTTTCTTTTCAGTTCAGAAAAATCATAACACGTTACAGACGTATAGGTTATAACTTGAATGTTATGCGACAGTCTGCATGCTTAGTTTTTAACCCAATCATGGTTGATAACTATGCTGCCTTCTTTAATTGCACGCCGGTGGGTCGGGCGTCAGACTCTATGATGGCCCCGACTTAAAGCTATTCATTTTAGTTGGTTGGGGCCGGAGCTTCTTGTCTGTTGCTTGGCCCACCGGGGTCCAACTGGTGTTTTTCGTTTGCTCCGGAGTTAGTAGGTTATTCGGCACCCAGGGATCTACATCGTCGGGCAGCTTACTCAATCTGTGAGTCCTGGGTTTTGATTCATCATGATATTTATCATGATTTATTTGTTTGTTCTTGATGATTCATTGACTAGTTAGAGATTCACCACAAGGACCAAATAACTAACTAAATGTTATGAACCACTGCAGAAGCTGAGGGTGAGGTTAGGTACCTGTAAAACCGGTTTAAGCCCGCCAGTAACTTTGTGTTACTGATCGTTCCAAGTCGAGACTTCTGTAGTGGTTCTTTTTGTCTTATGTCTTGGTGTTTAAAATTTTTTGTGCTGTTGGCACCTTATGTATGTTTTCATATTTTTAGTTAAGTTAAGGTAACTGAGTGGCCACCTATTGGGAAAATAGCTGCTCATTCGGCTTACGATATGTTTTTATGGTATAATGTACCTGATTGTTAGTTTGTTTTTTCCCACCTCGGTTTTTGGAGTGGGAATCTCTTTCTGATGGCATAATGGCCATAATGGCCTTTTTGTTTTTTGACTGTAGAATTTTAGCGGTCATTATATTGCCCTAATATTTTGCCAGAATATTGTAGACATGATGTTAATGTTACTTTATAAACATTAGATTGATATGTGTAAAAGATACAGCAAAAAGCTACGGTATTTTGGATCATACCCCATATGATTGTAGTTATAATCTGTGAACATGCAGCAACTAATTAAATGGCAATGGACTACAACTCTCGAAACTGTCATGAAACGATGACGGCTCCTTTTTGTTACAGCTTGTCCAGCGCTTACAGCACCTGATCATAGTGCACTATCTCCGTCGGATCCTTCTGAATTCTATGAGGGTAAAACTGTAGCAATGACCTGTGACACAGACTATACAGCGGTGGGTGTTGAACAAGTTGCATGCCTATCAGGAGCATGGAATGATACATACGGAACATGTGAACAAGGTATAATGCGATATAAGGATGTTCGCTGCCAAAGCAAAAGTATTCAAACTTTTGTCTAACCTCTCATTTTTGATTGCACATTATATAAGACAATCGTATGACAACAAAATAAGTATAGGTTAGTGAGCATATTTCAAGCTACATGCCTACCAATGAGTCCTCTTAACACAATGTTTAAACATTAGGAAAACATAATTCAATTTTCAAGTGTTTCACATATACTTGTCCTGAACAAAAGTACGTCAAAAATAATTTCAAAAGTCATTTTGTTTAAGTAATGCAGGCTTTATGCTGATTATATTTTCGTTTAGGTCTTTGGAGATCTCTGAGGGTATTCTGAGAATTCAGAAAATAAGTATCGGGTTAGATTCATTTTCTAATCATCATTTAAATTCATTTGATTCCATTTGGATTATTCTAGTATTTGAATTGACTAACCTGTTGAAAGATTAAAAAAATACAGCAATTCACTTTGGCACGATGTCGCCAAATCTACAGGGTCACTGAAGAGGCTTAAGTAGCTGAAACCGCTGTATGGCCCAACCCCTTTTTCATCAATATGTTCACTGCTCTAAAATGATCTCAGATTTATTTATATTTTCTATTACTGCAGCTGGTGTTGTGCCGTTTAGCGGCCCTAAAACAAAACGTCTCCACGTACAGCAATCCTTAGTGCAGATTATATTTTCCTTTTGGCCCCTTGAGCACAGTGTGAGTATTCTGAGAATTCAGAAAATATTTATCGGTTAAGATTGACGTTCTAACCAACATTTAAATACATTTGATCCCATTTGGATTATACTAGCCTTTGAATTGACCACCCTGTTGAAAGATGAAAAAATACAGCAATTCTTTGACTCCACGTAGCCAAATCTATAGGGTCACTGAAGAAGCTTAAGAAGGCACAAGTAGGCAAAGATCAAGAAAAGGCACAATCAGAAAAAGACTCCCACTCCAAAAACCGAGGTGGGAAAAAAACCAAACTAACAATCAGGTACTTATACCATGAAACATATCGTAAGCCGAATGAGCAGCTATTTTCCCAATAGTTGGCCACTCAGTTACCTTAACTTAACTAAAAATACGAAAACATACATAAGGCGCCAACAGCACAAATTCGTTTTAAACACCAAGACATAAAACAAAAAGAACAACTACAGAAGTATCGACTTGGAACGATCAGTAACACAAAGTTACTGGCGGGCTTAAACAGGTTTTACAGGTACCTAACCTCACCCTCAGCTTCTGTAGTGGCTCATAACATTTAGTTAGTTATTCGGTCCTCATGGTGAATCTCTAACTAGTCAATGAATCATCAAGGACAAACAAATAAATCATGATAAACATCCTGATGAATCAAAAACCAGGACTCACAGATAGAGTAAGCTGCCCGACGATGGAGATCCCTTTAGAAGCTGAAACCGCGGTATGGCCCAGCCCCTTTCTCGTCAATATGTTCACTTCTCTTAAAGGATCTCAGTTTTATTTTTATTTGCTATTACTGAAGCTTGTGTTGTGCCATGTAACGGCCCTAAAAAGTCTCCCCGTACATCATTCATAGTGCAGTTTATATTTTCCTTTTGGCCCTTTGAGCACAGTGCGGGTATTCTGAGAATCTTGAAAATAATTATCGGTTTATGTTAATGTTCTAACCAACATTTAAAACATTTGTTTCCATTTGGAATATACTAGTCTTTGAATTGACTACCCTGTTGAAAGATGCACAGTGACAGCCATTCTCTTTGGCACCATGTAGCCAAATCTATAGGGTCACTGAAGAGGCTTAAGTAGCTGAAACCGCGGTATGGCCGGCCCAATCTCTTTCTCATCAATATGTTCACTGCTCTTAAAGGATCTTAGTTTATTTTCAGTTATGGACCAAATTCATACACAAATCTTAAAATTGTAGATAATGACAGTGTTTTTGACTCATTAAAAAACCGTAGCCCCTAACTTGAAAAGTCGTAAAACATCAATATTTATAAATATGCCAAATCCATATCTGTAGATTTTAACTTTTTCTTGTGATTCACACAACATAGAACTTGTTCATACTGTTCGAATGATGGAATGAAATTGGGAAGTATGCATGAAAGAGAGAACCAACAACATAAAAATCGCCCATTTAAGGCTTTTTTCGGTTGTTTTATTTCTTCCATCCCATTTCAAAAAGCCACCCAAAAACTTAAGGCTAACATACCAAAGCACATACCGCTGATAAAATAAACATCGAATCATTGCAATTAATTTGAAAATGTATTATATTCAAGTTTTTCTACCCTACCCCCTCAATTTTACTGTCGATTTAAATTTTCTGAAAAGTTGAAGAAAATGGGGTGAAAACATGAATTTCCTTAGATGACAACTTTCATGTCTCGTTCAATGAATATCACTAATATGTATTCAGGTGTAAAATATTAGGAAAATATCTGCATCCGTTTACGAGTTATTCAACAAAATAAAAACCGGAAGCTCCAAAATGTCAAATGTTAGCAGCGAACATCCTTAAGGCAGTGAGCAGTAAATGTACGTTTAATGTTGAGCCAATTCATCATTTAAAATAAATAAGCAAATTTTAAAGAAAATGTTTACTACAATTTTGCAATTAGGAGGATAGAGAACGGATAAATGCTATAATGTGTGAAACATTCCTCCATACACTATACTATAGAAACGGCTACTGAAGCGGGGGTAGGGGTAAAAAAATTGAAAATATAAATTGGTATAAAAATCATTTTTGTTTCATGTCTGTATTCAGTTCCAACAATGTTATGATTTTGAAAATATAGGTCAGTGTCAAGGGACTTAGACACCCTAAAATTCACCTAAAAGCTAGAATCTTGAATGGCTATTCCACGGGGAATTAACTATAACAATTTATTTCCAAAGTCACTCTTTGTTCAAATGTTCGGCCTCTTGGCCTCTTGGTTCATCTAAAAACTTTGATGCTTAATAAAAGACATTGTTTTCATAAATTGTTTTGGGACTTACCTGTATATCATTGCTAACAATGACAAGTATTGAGCAAAGTCATGAGAAAATATGTCATTAGAATTTCCAAACAGGAATAGCATAAACCATGTTATAGAACAAAAGAACATGGCAAAATACTTCACAAATCGGGGTTAAAGAAGCAGAAAGTTAGCAAAATATGCCCATGTCATTGGATACAACAAACGCGGAAAGGTCTTCCAAACGCGGATATAAACAACTACATCGCGGAAATACACAAGGTAAGAAAACATCAATATATAACCATTAAACTGTTCTTATAAGAATGTGTTTATGCAGAGGTGATGCAAAAATGGTTTATCTTGAGAATGGTACAGTATCATAACAAAGAATTTGTGTAAACTATAGATACAGGCGATTTTAATTCGTAAATCACTATTTTCTCGCCTACTTCCCGAGTATTTTGATATTTGTAGAAATCATTTGTTTGGTTTCATGCGAATATCTCTTCAAAATTAATTTGCCACATCTATGGAATATATTTATACCATGCATCAAACTGGAGATGATTTTTGGGTTTCGAAACTTCGTGTTTTAAAAATCAACCTAGTTTGCTTCAAGATGAAATTACCACGGACGTTGATACCACACAACGCGGATGATCCACATAATATGGGACAAACAAACACGTATTCCAAAATCTGGTTTTAACGTGCAAAGCACTGACGGGACGCTTTCTAATTAAAGTGCAATGAGAATGTTTGATGTTTTAAGCAAACGTGCTAGAATGCGTCCTCTTGGCCTCTATAGTTGGTTTATCACTTGATATAATTTATATGATCGAATTCGGGTGTGGCCTGGAATGGCAACATTTAACGTCGTATATCTCTGTATATTGAAACCATTTTAACGTGACTGATACCAAACTGCGCACATGTCATTCCCTTCGTAAGTTGTAGATAGCTTAGGCTTTCAGTTATAGAATTTAAATAATAAAAATAAAACTGAAATCCTTGAAGAATTTTTAGGGCCGCCACACGGCACAACACCAGCTGCAGTAATAGGAAATAAAAATAAAACTGAGTTAAAGAACGAAAATAAAGGCACGGACGGATTTTCTTTTAACATGCAGCTAATATGCGCCTATAGCTTTATCAAACATGTAAACATTGTTTCCTAATGTCCTGGCCAAAGCCTAGTGATATAGCTCATCTATGTTCGTTGTGGTTTTATCACGCCATATCAAGCCATAATTGTTCTTAAACCAACCATCTATGGACGGGATTTAACAATGACTGCAACCAGTTTTCCTTAAAATACGACCACTATTTGGTTTTTATTTGGTTGCACCGAATGGTACGAGTTTGTTTCACTTGCTTGGGAATTTGAACCGTGGTATGTTGCACCAATTTAACGAGCGTGCCCAATTTTAAATAGTTCTTATTTTCATTCTGTAAGTCTGAATGGGTTCTTGTGAAGGCAACACTTTAAGCGATCCCCGCTCCTCCGAAAAACGTCAATTTGACCATATTTTTGTGCTTTTATAATGATTTACAGACATTCTAACCAAGATTTTTCTCTTTTCGTGCATCCATGTCAGATTTAGAAGCCTATATTTCTCTAACTAATAGAATTAAGAGACAGGGTTTTAGGTAAACATTTGCAATGTTATGTACATTTTCACTGTATGTGACACAAATTTCAACTCAGCCGATATTCGTTACAATTAAAGATAATAAACCCTCACTCTTCTTTCCCGCCGTTCAAAATAGTATTGTATATTTCCTCGTTTGGAAGGCCCTACCGCGTTTGCTGTATCTAGATGAACGGTGTGCAGCTGATCTGTACTTTAATTTTGGTATATGTATATGCAAACCTCATTTTTTTCATGGATGTCTATGATTTTCCAAAAATAAAATGACACAGATCATTTTGACAGGACTAGAATGAATGAATGCATGCATGCCACCATTCAAATTAGATACATGCGAAATATAAATATCATCTGTTGCAAAATGTTGCAATACTGATCAAATATTTTTCAATGTTACCGGGTACCAGCAGTGTACAGACACGGTATTTTGTCTGTCTCAAAATATCTTCGAAAAACTAACTTTCGCTAATTCTGATATATGTGAAATTTTCTGGAGATATTATATGAAAAACGGAATATTGGAATACGTTATTAAATCAGTGAGTTCTATAATCATCTTTCGTTATTGAAGAAGACATATAAACACTAACATTTAAAATAGTCAATAAACAGCGGTCATGCTAACAAGCCCCTAGGCCCTCTTATTGATTGCTCCATTGTGGAAAGCGCACTGCATAAGACCACTCACGCTCGATTGTGTACGATACAAGGGAGTGAACTGTTTACCGTTCTTCTATAAGTATACCAACAACTGTAACGCAGCCGAGATGCCAGCTGATACCCAGAAGTTACTGAGCGCAGAGGACTAAGTTAAAGAAAAACATCTAGACATTGTAAAGCAAATGTCAGTTGATGAACTTAAGAAATTCAACACTGGAAAGCAGTTTAAACAGAATCTCTTGGATGAACTTACTGCATTATTACCGGGCTATGCCACAGCGCGCCTTACAGAGAATGCTCAGTGTTTATCCAATGCAGTATACCGGAAAGCACAATCTCTTCTGAACAAAAACAAAGAAACCCCCAAACTAACAAGACAATTATTGATGAGCATTTATTGTCCGACACAATCATACATGACCTAGACACCACAATGCAGCCTGACGTTGACTCCGAGAATGCATGTAATCAGCATATTGAATCTGAAGCCAATGAAACAGATGATTGTGATGACGATAATCATTCAGCGACCAAACCAGTCTCGACAGTATCACAAAACTAAAACAAACTGTGGAAAGTGAAACTAGACCCCCTAGTGAATCTATATTTGAGGGAAAAGATGAAATTAAATTGTCTAAAAAAGCCAATCAATGCTGTGATACGTGTAAAGTTAAGCCAACACATAAAAAGAAGTATGACATGATTCAATGTTCTGCATGTATGAAGTGGTACCATGAAACATGCGTGGGTATCTCAAAAACTGACCCCGTTGGTTTGTGGTTTTGTCCGACATGTAGATCTATTCCATCGGCGATTGAAACTGGAATTAAATCATTGAAAGCCGACGTCGACGGTCTGAAAGAGACCACTCTGTCTATACTTAACGCAGTACAAGGACTTTCAACAACCCTAGAAAACAGCTTTGAAAACCTAAATGACCGGCTAACAGCTCTGCAGAGACAGGTCAATGCAAATGGCATATGTATCACAGAAAAACTAAAAAGTTTGTCTAGCACAACCGATAACATTAAAACTGGTTATGACTTGAATGTTATGCGACAGTCTGCATGCTTAGTTTTTAACCCAATCACGGTTGATAACTATGCTGCCTTCTTTAGTTGCACGCCGGTTGGTCGGGCGTCAGACTCTATGATGACCCCGAGTTAAAGCTATTCATTTTAGTTTGTAGGGGCCGGAGCTTCTTGTCTGTTGCTTGGCCCACCGGATTCCAATTGATGTTTTTCTTTTGCTCCGGAGTTAGTAAGTTATTCGGCGCCTAGGGATCTCCATCGTCGGGCAGCTTACTGAATCTGTGAGTCCTGGTTTTTGATTCATCAGGATGTATATCATGATTTATTTGTTTGTTCTTGATGATTCATTGACTAATTAGAGATTCACACCAGGACCGAAGAACTAACTAAATGTTATTATGAACCACTGCAGAAGCTGAGGGTGAGGTTATGGCCATGTAAAATCGATTTAAACCCGCCAGTAACTCTGTGTTACTGATCGTTCCAAGTCGATACTTCTGTGGTGGTTCTTTTTGTTTTATGTCTTGGTGTTTAAAATATTTTTGTGCTGTTGGCGCCTTATGTGTGTTTTCATATTTTTAGTTAAGTTAAGGTAACTAAGTGGCCACCTATTGGGAAAATAGCTGCTCATTCGGCTTACGAAGTGTTTTCATGGTATAGGTACCTGATTGTTAGTTTGGTTTTTCCCACCTCGGTTTTTAGTTTAAACATATTTATTTCATAATAAAGAACAATATACAGATACAAATAATTAATAGGATTAGAACGAAAATTAATTAATGCAAATTAATGAAACTTCACTTTGGGTAAAAATCAGATCATTCGTTTCGTGTGTTTTTTTTTTGCTTTCTTTCTTTCTTTTTTTTCTATGTTACTTCCAGCAGACATTTGACGTGTGTTGGACGTCAGATTGACGTCAGACTCCAACGTCATAATAACGTTGGAGTTAGGTTGATTTTGAAAGTTTGTTTGTTGTCAAAACTAGACGTCAATCTGACGTGCTAAAGCCAACGTCGGTTTAACGTCTGAAAGCTGACGTCAATCTGACGTCCTAAAAACGACGTTTGAATTCATGTCATATAAATAGGTTAAGGTGTATATTTTTTTCGCATTTTTGAATAATAGTGGATTCAGAAGAGCAGTGATGCACTTTTGATAGTCCCTTTCACTCCTTTGATAGAGTTTTTCGGAACATACAAAATGTTCAAGATATTAATTCAGCCTGATGTTGGTACATCTTATTTAAGCAAAATTTTATTGCTTTATGGTGCTATAACCAATAAGACATTAGTAAGTCTAACGTCATATGTCGACAGAGTTAGCTGCCCTTGAACTGACATAACTTCTTGCACAAATGTAACAACATCAAATTCAAATAATAATTTCAACATTGCCACTTTTAAAAAAGCCATATCTAGGTCTCGTATCGGAAATCACCATGCTTAATTAATTTAGAAAAAAATAATTTTTGTTAATCAAAATAAAGTCTTTCACTAAATTATTAAACCTTCTATTAAGATGAAAATGAAATTTGTATATTTTAATACTTATTTCACCATTTTAAATTATTTCTTGTTCACAATAGTCTTATTATTTACACTAAGGTCTTATTTGTTTTAGCACCATATAGCAATAAAATTTGACATGAATAAGATATACCAACATCAGAGTGATCTAACATCATAAACATTTTGTATGTCCCGTATATCTCTTATCAAAGGAGTGAAAGGGAATAACAATAGTGCATCACCGCACTACTGAATCCACTTCAGGATTTCAGAATGTTAATTAAACTGCGAACAAACATTCACGATATCGGTTTTAGCACGATATCGGTTTACGTCTGTTTTTGACGTCAAACAAACTTTCAAAATCAACCTAAACCCAACGTCATTATGACGTCACATTTGAGACATCAAACCAACGTTGTTTTTCTGACGTCAGAATGACGTCTGTTTTTGACGTCAGAATGACGTCTGTTTTTGACGTCAAACAAACTTTCAAAATCAACCTAAATCGAACGTCATTATGACGTCGGAGTCTGACGTCTATCTGACGTCCAACCGACGTCAAATGTCTGCTGGTTATACAAACATTAAATTCCAAGTTAAAACAGTATGACCTAGAAAACTGTACAACAATTATTTTACATGTAGACGGAAATGACGCAGACAATGGCATAGACCTTGACAGTTTCCAAGACGATTACATTGATCTTATGGACAGTCTGGCATCTGACGATCGTAGGCTTATCGTATCTGGTCTTCTGCCAAGAGAAACTGTAGATCTGGCGCCTTACACTAGACAACTGAAATTGGTGTGCGATGAAAATCATGTTGATTTCATCGATCATTATGACAGCTTTCTACTTGCTTCTGGTGAATTACCCACATCATATTATCACAGAGACAAGGTACATCTAAATGTTGGTGGCACAAGAAAACTTCTACACAACATTGATCGTCTATATAAGGTCGCCGGATCTATCGTTTCCTCTGAAGCAGAGTCCCGAAGCAGGGGGCCTAGAAGTCGTGGGCCTAGAAATGTTGCCCCAACTGATAGTCGGTCTCAGCGTTCACCAAAGCTCTGCCATATTTGCTCAATGAGTAATCACAACACTTACGATTGTTATTTCAACAGTCGACGTGCAGGGATGATAGGTCGTAATGCGTACTAGGAAGCTGTGGGGCATATAAAGCATGAAACACACAGTATCATTCAAGATGTGCATGTCAATCCAATAAATTATGTAATGCCCACTTCTGAGACTGACAGCACAGAAGTAAACCTATATCATCCCAGTATGTCATCAGTCGAAATGGATAACGATGCGATGCTTGACAACAGTAGTTCTATAACTCTTAATGATATGATATCCAGTCGGTCTCCTGACACTGAGCGCAATCTGGATTTGAAATTTACGTCAAAAACTTTACATTTTAGCAACCTGAATATAAGGCATTTAGTCCCAAAACTAGATGAACTACGCTTACATCTTGCAGCTGATAATGGTCCAGATATTATGGGAATTTGCGAAACTTTCCTTGAATGCTCTGTTCCTGATTGCCAACTCAGCATTCAGGGGTTCAATTTTATGCGTGGCGGCCCCCGTGGCCGAGTGGTTAAGGTCGCTGACTTCAGTGCTCTTGATCATTCGATCATCTCACCGATGTGGGTTCGCGCCTCGCACGGGGCACGAATTCATATGTGAGACAAGCCATGTTCTGCTTGCGGGTGTGTCAGGTGGTTTTTCCCCGGGTACTCCGGTTTTCGCCCCACCTACCGATTGATTCGTCTCGATATGAGTGAAAAAGCTTGAAAGGGACGTAAAACTGAATCAAAAAAAAAAAAAAAAAAAAAAAAAAAAAAATTATGCGTAAAGACAGATATGAAATTCTAAATAAAACAGGCGGCGGTCTTGTTCTTTGTTATAAAGGTTCACTAAATTGCAATCACCGATCTGAATTTGAGGTATCCAAAATTGAGACGCTGTGGTCAGAATTTACCTTACCAAATTCTGGAGCATTTCTAGTATGCACTGTGTATCGTCCTCCAAGGGCACTCTCTGAATGGGTATCCCAATTTGAACATGAACTGTCAATCGCACAGACTACTGGACTTGAAATTATATTAATGGGCGATTTTAATATCGATTATATTTCCCAGTGTATAAATACGAAATGGCTCAATATGATACAACTTTTCGACCTGACACAGCTAGTGTCTAAGCCAACGCGAGTCACGGAAACATCGGCTACATTGATAGACCATACACCAACCATCCTGAAAATGTAACGGAATGTTTTGTATCTCATGTTTCTATTATTGACCATTTTCCAGTTTACTCTCTAAAAACGAACACACGACTACAACGTACCGCTGTTTTAAACAATTTAACGAATCTGTATTCATAAACGATCTCCAAAATGGGCTGACTTCCTTTACTGCAAAATCATCTAATGTTGACGACGATTTCTCAATCTGGTTCAATTTAATAATTAGGCATTTAGATAGCCACGCTCCATTAAAAACAAAAATAATAAAAAAATAAACGCTCGCCGGAATGGTTTTCACCTGAAATCACTCATTTGCAGAGATCGCGAGATGATAGCAAACGGCAAAAGAAACGGTCAGACTATATTACGGTACCGTAACAAAACACGTCAGCTGATACGCGCAGCAAAGCGGAAGTTCTTCTCGGATTCCATCTCTGACTCCAAAGATTCAAAATTGTTATGGCAACATTTAAGATCTGTAAGTTCTAACAAAACGATCTCATCAAGTAATCTGCCCGACGAACTGATCATAAACAACGAAACAATTACTGGTTCAGAAAATGTCGCATCCAAGCTTAATAACTACTTTACATCTATTGCAGATATTCTGTATAAAAATTCAAATGAGGCATCCAATTTTGATCTGGGGAGATTGCAACATTTTACAAACAGCAAGCTTGCGCGTAATACATTTTTTCACATACCGCTTATTGCATCAGACCAAGTATTATCGTACATTAATAAGCTCGATTCGACAAAGGCTACCGATGTCGATGGATTGGGTCCTAGAATCATTAAGTTAGCTGCCGGTATATTAGCCCCTTCTATTACTTTGGTAATTAACAAAAGCATTAAAACTGGAAAATTTCCGACACACTTAAAAGTAGCTAAAGTACTTCCAATCTTTAAAGGGTGAACGAAATCCGACCCCTCAAATTATCGACCAATTTCTATCTTACCAACAATCTCCAAAATATATGAGAAACATGTCAATCATCACCTAATGGGATATTTGAATAAGTTTTAATTGTTACATGAAAGTCAGTCCGGATTCAGACAAAGACACAGTTGCCAAACAGCTCTTGTTAAACTTATTGATCAATGAAAAGCATGCATGGACAAAGGCGACATTGTGGGAACTCTTTTTATAGATTTTCGTAAGGCGTTCTGTGTTGTAGACCACCAAATTTTAATCAGAAAGCTTCAAGTGTATAAATTTAGTACCACCGCAATTAAATGGTTCAAATCTTATCTTGAATTACGCCAGCAAGCCACGGTTAGTGACAAAGGGCTATCAAACTTTGCCCAAGTACGATCTGGAGTACCACAAGGCTCAATACTCGGTCCCACCCTCTTTTGGCTATTTATAAATGACCTTTCTTTAGTCCTCAAGCATTGCAAAGCTGATCTCTATGCAGATGATGCCACCTTTCACACACATGGAAACAATAAAAACGAAATTCAAAATAATATTCAATCTGATTTTAATGATTCTAAACAGTGGGCTAAAGGTAACAAAATGCATGTACACGACAATAAAACATCATGTATGACCTTAGGAACAAAACAACGTCTTGATGGCTCTCATATTTTAGATATTAAAGCTGGAGATATAAGCATTAAAAATGTATCTAATCAAAAATTGTTAGGCGTTTACATTGAAAAAAACCTAAGCTGGACAACTCACATCGAATATCTTTGTAAAACCGTCTCATCGAAAATATCATTACTACGACAGTTGTCAGAGTATGTCCCAATACATGTTCAAAAACAATTTTATCAAAGTTACATTCTTCCACTTCTTGATTATGGCTCCGTTACTTGGGGATCAGCATCTATCGCTAACATCGAAAGATTAGCAAAACTTCAAAAACGAGCAGCGCGTATTATTCTCAAATGTAACTTCGATACCCCATCAGCTTCAATGTTTCAGGAACTAGGTTGGATGTCGATAGAGAGCAGAATAAAATACAACAGCGCTGTTCTAACGTACAGAGCCCTCAATGACATGACTCCAGATTATATAGCTGAACTTCTTACACCAATGTCACAGACGCATTCTCGTCACCTACGATCAAGTGAATCTGGCGAGCTGTATGTGCCTTTAATCGCACACAAAATTATATAAAGGTTCATTCTCTTGCTCAGCTACAAGATTATGGAACTCGTTGCCTCAGACAGTTCGCAACTCTGAATCTCTTAATGTTTTTAAAAGTAACGTTAAACCATTATGTTAAACGTTTTATATCATATTTAACTAAAGATCAACTAAGAATGGATTTTAACAATTTTTAAATGCTTTGTGATGTGAGTTTTATATGCCCTATGTGGTATTTTATTCTAGAGGCTTATTTTATTCAGATCATCTTTTATATCTGAAGCCTACATAGCTTGTAACAATTTATATTTTGTAAATATTGTATATATGTTTTTTATATATATTGTTTGCATGATTATGTTAGAGGGCCATAAGGTAGACTAGCCTTTGGCTAATTGTGTACCCTCTTTTAATATCGTATAAATAAAAATGAATAAATGTTAAAACTATTGCATATACAGTGTGTTAAGAAAGTTCGAACACATTACAATATTCCTTATAACTTCACAATGAATCCACATACAATCTCAAAAACTTATACACTTAAACCCCATTTTAATATCAGTTTGCACAGTATAATAGAACTTGTACAACTTTTGTTTTGAATGGTTTACATTACAATTTCCAAGTCAGGGTGCCACAGCTTGCCGCATTCCACATTTTACTTGTATTGGCACCGTAAATGACACTAGTATAACCCCCGGTATAAAATATTACCATGCAAATCTGAATAAATTAGTGTATGTGTATGTTATATTCAAAATAATGAAGTTTTTAGCTTTGTATTTTTACTGCTTCCAAAGGATCTAACAATTATTTTTCTTTGCTATTACTGCAGCTGGTGTTGTGCCGTGTGGCGGCCCTAAAAAGTCTCTAAAAAGTCTACATCATCCACAGTGCAGATTATATTTTTCTTTTGATCCTATGGGATCAGTGAATATATATGAAGTATTTCAAATTTTTATATGTTAAGAATCATCTTCATAACAGCATTTTGATTATTTGGCCCCTTTGGGAATTTCAGTCTTTGATTTAGACTACACAGATGTAAATTCTTGGAATTGCAGCAAAATGTCTGGCTTTCGCTGCCAGTTTTATAAAGGGTCACTGATGAAGGTTCATTACCCGAAATTGTACAATATGGTCCATCTTCTAGCTTTGTATTTTTACTGCTTCCAAAGGATCTTACAATTATTTTTCTTTGCTATTACTGCAGCTGGTGTTGTGCCGTTTGGCGGCCCTAAAAAGTCTCCCCGTACATCATCCATAGTGCAGATTATATTTTTCTTTTGATCCTTTGGGATCAGTGAATATATATGAAGTATTTAAGATTTTTATATGTTAAGAATCATCTTCATAGCAGCATTTTGGTTATTTGGCCCCTTTGGGAATTTCAGTCTTTGATTTAGACTACACAGATGTAAATTCTTGGAATTGCGGCAAAATGTCTGGCTTTCGCTGCCAGTTTTATAAAGGGTCACTGATGAAGGTTCATTACCCGAAATTGTACAATATGGCCCATCTTCTAGCTTTGTAATTTTACTGCTTCCAAAGGATCTAACAATTATTTTTCTTTGCTATTACTGCAGCTGGTGTTGTGCCGTGTGGCGGCCCTAAAAAGTCTCCCCGTACATCATCCATAGTGCAGATTATATTTTTCTTTTGATCCTTTGGGATCAGTGAATATATATGAAGTATTTAAGTATTTAAATTTTTTATATGTTAAGAATCATCTTCATAACAGCATTTTGATTATTTGGCCCCTTTGGGAATTTCTGTCTTTGATTTAGACTACACAGATGTAAATTCTTGGAATTGCAGCAAAATGTCTGGCTTTCGCTGCCAGTTTTATAAAGGGTCACTGATGAAGATTCATTACCCGAAATTGTACAATATGGCCCATCTTCTAGCTTTGTCGTCATCAAAAATGAGGTTTGGTTTTACCACAACACATATTATAGCATTACATTAGAAAAAGAAATGGAATGAACCACACAGTTTCAAATGTTTATAAAATATTTACCTATACCCCCTACTTTTTGTGGCCTATTTCAAGAATGGGGGTACCCTAAGACTTTGTTCAGCAATTCCAGAACAATTACGAGACAATAGGAAATGATGATTCAAACTAGAATAAAACATTCCTGACGATATTTGATATCTGTGTATTCAACATGAATCCACTGGTATTAGAAATTTAAGCAGTTTCTCAGACAATCACTGGTTAAGCCCACATTTTGCATTTTTATGACACTCAGCTTAGCAGAGGGGTCGCTTATTGCCACACATAATTTTCTTATTAGTTTCATAGAAAACTTGGTTTTGTCAATTGTATCTTGTATGACACTCTTTCAAGATTAAAATACCATAGTTTTATGAAATCTAAATGCTCTGTTAAACATTTTGTATCATTTTGAAAGATGTCTTCGAACTTTCTTAACACCCTGTGTACAGTCACCTGATATGCATGATGCACCTGTTTAGCTATAACACGGTCTGCTATATCTTTCTTAATGCACAGCAATAAATTGTATAGAGAAAAGAGCACTTCTTTGAAATATGTTTGGTCTAAATGAGTCAAGACATACATGTAACTAAACAAAGATGATATTACTTAAGTGTTTGACTAGATTCACGAACTTAGTTCCCCGTAAATCACGGATGAATGAAGAATTTTAATAAAGCAAATTAAGAATAGAGAGGTCAGGAATCGACGAATGTAACTTTAAAGTCCCAACATAGAAACCAGGTGGGAAAGAAGAAACCAGGTGGGAAAGAAAATACATAAAACACAACAAAACATTTTTCCAACAACATGCACGAAGAGCAGAATAACTAGCTCTTTCCCAACAAGCTAGCCATCCGGCTAAGTTTTGAACAAAACGAAAGGCAGCAAGCACGACAGAAAGGCAGGCACAATAAACAAAAGAACAATGAAGATGAACCACTTTGCCTGGGACACGGACCATCGCCTTTACTGGGGACAACGCCAAAAACTGTTATTGCCGGGGACATCCTCGATTTCATAAAGAAAGAAAATTAAATAAAAACAAACATAGTTTTCAACTGGCGAACACATGTTACAAAAACTTTTTATGTAATTAAGTTAAAATCCCAGCCAAAGACACCAGGAATACAGAGATTATCATTTTCATTAATAAAACCATTTTTACTAGGACAGCGAAATTACCATTTCTATCAGGACCGAGGCGGATCTAACGTGTACCCACAATCTACATTTTGTATATTTTGGTTAGTTTTACGCTGTGAAAATGCAACAACTAATAAAATGCCAATGGACTACAGCCTATCGAAACTGTCTTCAATCAAAGACGGTTGCTTTTTTGTTGCAGCTTGTCCAACGCTTATAGTACCTGATCATAGTGCACTATCTCCGTCGGATCCTTCTGAATTCTATGCGGGTAAAACTGTATCAATGATTTGTGACACAGGCTATACAGCGGTGGGTGTTGAACACGTTACATGCCTATCAGGAGCATCAGGAGCATGGAATGATACATACGGAACTTGTGAACAAGGTATACTGATTTAAAGTAAAATATACGTAAGCTAAAATGGTTATTTTCGGTTAGCTGAACTGAAATCAATGAAACCCCAAAACACTGGCTTCTAACTGACATTGGATATATGCGTTATAAA
Source organism: Rugalucina vietnamica (assembly GCA_964017185.1). NCBI lineage: Eukaryota > Metazoa > Mollusca > Bivalvia > Lucinida > Lucinidae > Rugalucina > Rugalucina vietnamica. The sequence goes on along the minus strand of OZ024880.1, from coordinate 51,560,582 downwards.
GAACCAATTAAATCCTAACGCACCCTTGCTGACATTAGAGAGGTTGAGAAAATGAACTTGTAACTTGTACGTGTACGTGTAGAACAGTTTTATCCCCAAACTTCGTCATTTATTACAAGTTCAAAATACTCGCTACACGTTGAGAATCAGTTAGGCTGTGAATGAAATAAATTTGCGACTTGTAAGTTTTCTTTATATGTTTCCATCGATAGGTCAGGTAGGTACAAGCAGAAACGAAGTTCGATGAAGCGTTGTCAAATCGTTTTGCACGTTCCATTTCTAGCTCTAAATTCCCTAGGTATACCCAGTTCAACACACAAATTACGAATGTCATCTTTATAAAACCTAAAACTTGCTTTGGATTGCTCTTCCGTGTAGGTGTCTAGGTCGAAACCCTTTTCAAAAGAGGGCACATCGGAGCCGGAACAAACTTGTGACAATAAAATTAACTCATCATGGTTGTCTAAAAGTCCGGCTAACAATAAATCATCCATATTTACTTTCATATATCAACACATGTATAAACAATAAAAAATTCAGCTGTATATACTTTATGAAATCTACACGTACACGTTCGATTTTCTCAAACGATTTTACACTCAAAACGATCGTGTACGGGTAAATAAAGCTACAAGTACACGTACACGTTACAAGTTTATTTTCTCAACCTCTCTATTAATATGTGCGTTAGACGAAGAGAATGTAGGACAGAAAGAACAGTCACGTGTTCTTTTCCAAAACGTGGCCACACAACTGCCTGATTGAATTAAGTCAATGTTAAAACTGGTTGAGAAAAATGAAATTGTCTTCATAATTTATTGCGAGCCTCTCAAACATATGCAAACCACTCATAGATACTACTCAAATACAATTTCAGATTGCACAACACCGACCATTGAACACGGAACTGTTACTGCTCCAACACTTATATACGGGTCTACAGCTAATTACAACTGCAACCCTGGGTACGAATTGAATGGGCTAGAAACAAGAACTTGTGTGGCAGGTGGGACCTGGAATGGTTCAGATCCAGCATGTGACCCAGTGGGTAGGTACATTTGTTCACCGTGAAGTCCAACATATACGCTTATTGGTACCCGTATGTAGTTTTGTTCTAACCCAACATATACATGTACCGTTATTGATACATTTAAGTAGTATTGTTCTGATCCAATATATACAGTTATAAGTACTAGTTTTCATGTCCAACATAAACGATAATTGGTACATATACGTGTAAGTAGTATTTATCTGATCAAACGTGTACCGTTATTGGAACATGTAAGTAGTTTTGTTCCGATCCAACATATACAGTCAGTATTTGGTACATGTACATGTAAAAAGTATTGTTCCGATCCAACATATACCGTTATTGGTACATGTAAGTAGTATTGATCAGATCCGACATATACCGTTATTGGTACATGTAAGTAGTATTGATCAGATCCGACATATACCGTTATTGGTACACATAAGTAGCATTGTTCTGATGCAACATATAACGTTATTGGTACATATAAGTAGTACTGGTCAGATCCAACATATGCGCCAGGGCGAGAGCGCATATATAATTGAACAGGGTTGGAATCTTGTTGTTAATCCGGTCGTAATTGATTGGAAAAGGCAGCACCAAATGGGTCACATTAAATACCGCATGCCGGCTTACGTATGAAAGCTCACGTTAAACCGAGCTACCAGAGTCTTTTCGGTATGTGGTTCTCGCCGCGGGTTTATACGTGGTCATACAGTGAAAACAGTGCTGAGAGATCGCAAGCGTAAGAAAACGCTTATACTTATTGATGTTAAAATAATTAATTACTCGTAGACATTTATTTCAGACTGCGGATCTCTAGACTCGCCAGATGATGGATCAGTATCGGCCTTAGTTACAACATATGAATCTGTAGCTACGTATAGCTGTAACACCGGGTACAACCTAAACGGAGATGAAACAAGGACGTGTTTGGAAGATAAGACTTGGAATGGGACAGCTCCAACATGTGTTATCGTTGGTAAGATACCCAGGCTATATCTGGAACTTGTGTTGTTTATTATGACTATCAATCCGATTATACTGCTAATTTTTTATCCGACCTGTTGACAAGCCAGAATTTAACTCATATGACGAATATGCTTGTCCATCATCATCAGTTGGGCGAGTCCATTTCTATTTTTTTGTTTAGGGGCTTCCAGAGTGATTTTTAATTTTTATTACATTTCTGACGAATTTCGTCTATTCAAACAGAATAGCCCCAGATGGGACGCCGCGTTCTGCGACGTTGTATCTAGGGCTAAACTGATTGTCTATATCCCTTTAAAGGGCATATCCAACAATCTGTCCGTACTGAGGCATTTACACATTTTGAAAAAAAAAATGTTTTACTTTTTTTGTAAATTATCTTTATCTGTTCTGTTGTGGACAAAACGCACTCCCATACATTTTTGTCACTTTGTTTAGACTGTGGGAACCTGGACGAGCCAACAGACGGAGCAGTAACCATGTCCAACATGAATGTGTATAATTCGGTGGCTACGTATTCATGTAACACGGGCTACATGCTGATTGGAGCCACACAACGGACGTGTCAGGCTGATGGTAGCTGGAGTGGCTCCGGTCCGACCTGTAAAATTGGTGGTGAGTAGCCTATCATTACGAAGACATGCCCATATAATATACAGTATTTTTATACCCCCTGCAATAACGAAGTTATAAGGGGGTATACTGTTTTCACGTTGTCCGTCTGTCCATCAGGGTCTCCGTCCGTCCGTCCTTCCGTCCGTCCGTCACACTTTGTTTCCTTAATATCTTGAAGCCCCTTGGCCGGAATTTCATGAAACCTTGCACACACATACATATTGATGGGGCAAATATTATGATAAAACATAAGGGGCTAGGGGCCAGTTCTGTGAGAGTTATTGCCGTTTGTAAATCTTAATATGGCTGTGTTTATATGCATATGTATAGTGCCTTCATTGGCCGATCAACTCCTACCACAGTTTTCCATGAATAACTCTGAAACTTTACAAATACAATGGAGACATGTTTGACATTTGCATGAAGTAGTTTGATAGTGAAAAAATAATTTTTGACAAAATTACATTTGAGAGAACATAGACAATTTTTCATGAGCATTGTCTATTACAGGTATGGTAGTGGCTATACGGGCCGATCAACTTTTACCACAGTTTTTGCTGGAGCCATTTGATACTTTGCCACCACAATACAGACACAATGGACATGTGCATGAAGAAATATTATTTTGGAAAAATAATTTTAGCAAATTTGCACCTTTGTGAACTTAGACAATTTTTGTGCATTGTTTTCAACATGGGTTCCATGGTAGTGCCTATACGGGCCGATCAACTCCTAGCTGGAGCCATTTGATACTTTGCCACCACAATACAGACACATTGGACATGTGCATGAAGAAATATTATTTTGGAAAAATAAGTTTTAAAAATTTGCAGCTTTGTGAACTTAGACAATTTTTGTGCATTGTTTTCAACATGGGTTCCATGGTAGTGGCTATACAGGCCGATCAACTCCTACCACAGTTTTTGCTGGAGCCATTTGATACTTTACCACCACAATACAGACACATTGGACATGTGCATGAAGAAATATTATTTTGGAAAAATATTTTTTTACAAATTTGCAGCTTTGTGAACTTAGATGTTTTCAAAATGGGTTCTATGGTAGTGCCTATACGGGCCGATCAACTCCTACCACAGTTTCTAGTGGAGCCATTTGACACTTTGACCTCACAATACAGACACATTGGATATGTGCATGAAGAAATATTATTTTGGAAAAATATTTTTTTAAAAATTTGCAGCTTTGTGAACTTAGACAATTTTTGTGCATTGTTTTCAACATGGGTTCCATGGTAGTGGCTATACAGGCCGATCAACTCCTACCACAGTTTTTGCTGGAGCCATTTGATACTTTACCACCACAATACAGACACATTGGACATGTGCATGAAGAAATATTATTTTGGAAAAATATTTTTTTACAAATTTGCAGCTTTGTGAACTTAGATGTTTTCAACATGGGTTCCATGGTAGTGGCTATACAGGCCGATCAACTCCTACCACAGTTTTTGCTGGAGCCATTTGATACTTTACCACCACAATACAGACACATTGGATATGTGCATGAAGAAATATTATTTTGAATAAAATATTTTGACAAAATTGCAGCTGTTTGAACTTAGACAACATAGACAATTTTTATGAGCATTTGCTATGGTAGTGCTTATACGGGCGGATCAACTGCTACCACAGTTTTTGCTGGAACTATTCGATACTTTGCCTTCACAATACAGACACACTGGACATGCGCATGAAGAAATATTATTTTGAAAAAAAAAAATATTTTGACAAAATTTCAGCTTTTGAACTTAGACAATCTTTTTTGCAAGTTTTCAACATTTATTATAAGGTGTGCAGATACGGGCCGATCAACTCCTACCACAGCTTATGATGTAGTGATCTGATACTTTGCCATCACAATAAAGACATATTAGACATTCGCATGAAGAAGGTTTATTGTGAAAATGTAATTTTTGACGAAAAAGCAGCTTTGTGAACTTAGATAATTTTTGTGCATGTTTTCATCATGGGGATGCTTGTAAAGGGCCCAGTTCTTTTCTAAATCCAAAATTTCAAGCCTCTAGCCATCTTCTGTGCTCGTACAGGCCGGTTTGCGTCAGACCTGTTCAGAAATCAGTGTTGGTTTTCCCACGAAGTGGCTCATTTATAGTTTGCATCATAAACAGCTGAACGTCAGTTTTTTTACTGACTTTTACTTTGCGGGGGGTGTCTAAAAAGCCTTGCTTATTGTCAATTTTTGTTTCAGCTCAAAAATCGATAATGTTCAGAGGAAAAAATAAGATATTTGTTTTGCTCAAAACATAGATTGTGGGTACACGTTAAAACCGCCTCGCCGAGGCGGTTCTAACGAGTACCCAAAATCTATTGTTTGGAGTTAAAATAAGAAAAATAAATATATCCCTGCATATCCCAGTTTTGCTGTAGAAGAGTGCGTTCAAGGGGGTATACTTGTCACGGACATGCTTGCCTGATGGATTCAGCAGTAAAACGTGTCCGTAAAATGTATACCCCCAATAACCCAACTGATCTATATTTTGAGCCTTATATCTCCTTGATCAAACCATGTGAACATCCCTTAGTACTTGTTTATACATAGAAAGCTGTAAATTTGGCCAAATTTGGTTGAAAAATGTTTCGGTTTATACACAAAACAAACAAATCTACATTCCAAATACTCGTGAGGGTAACCCCCCCCCCCCCACCTCCGCAGACAATTCTTATGATTATATTGGTTTCTTTATATTGGCTTAAAGCCCCGTTTACACATTCACGGTTTTCTCTACGATTCACCACGATTCACCCCGATTTCTCATGGTCAGAAAAATCGGGGTGGACCGGGATGAATCGTGTCGAAAAGTGGAAATATTCAGTGTCACTACGATTCCAGTAAGAATGTCTACGATATTAGTACGGTGTTTGTAAGGTATCGCTACGAATCAATGACGGTTCATGACGGCAACGCTACGGTCAATGAGGATTAACCACTGTGGCACAACGAATGCTCACGGTGCTTGTACGGTTCGATACGGTACTAGTACGATTCACGGCGGTAGCCGTCGTAGCCAATCGTGGAGCTCCGTAGCGAAACCGTGGATGATTCGTAGGACAACCGTACACAATTCGTGGTGAATCGCGGGGGTTCGTGGTGTCAAAGATTCCACGGTTTCGCTACGGAGCTCCAAGATTGGCTACGATCTCTCACGAATAGCCGCGAATATAGCTACGGTGTCATTACGAATAAGCACGATTCCGCTACGGTTGCGCTACGAATTAGGCCACGCCAAATTACCACCACGATTCGCCACGGTACGCCACGAATGTTTTAAACAGTTTAAGCCCCGTTTACACATTCACGATTTTTGGCTACGGTGCCGCTACGATTCGCCAAGATTTGTAAAATCGTCGTGTTCCGTGGTGTACCGTGGTCATTCGTAGTAGAACCGTGGTGAATCGTGGTGAATCTTGATGAATCGTGATGATTCGGGAAACTCTACGGCAGCGCTACGGAAGTTTTAAACTGTTTAAAACATTCGTGGCGTACCGTGGCGAATCGTAGTGGTAAATGGGCGTGGCCTAATTCGTAGCGCAACCGTAGCGGAATCGTGCTTATTCGTAATGACACCGTAGCTATATTCGCGGCTATTCGTGAGAGATCGTAGCCAATCGTGGAGCTCCGTAGCGAAACCGTGGAATCTTTGACACCACGAACTCTCACGATTCACCACGAATTGTGTACGGTTGTCCTACGAATCATCCACGGTTTCGCTACGGAGCTCCACGATTGGCCACGACGGCTACCGCCGTGAATCGTACTAATACCGTATCGAACCGTACAAGCACCGTGAGCATTCGTTGTGCCACCGTGGTAAATTCTCATTGACCGTAGCGTTGCCGTCATGAATCGTCATTGATTCGTAGAGACTCCTTACAGACACCGTAGTAATACCGTGGGCATTCTTACTAGAATCGTAGTGATACTGAATATTTCCACTTTTCGCCACGATTCACCACGATCCGTCCCGATTTTTCTGAACATGAGAAACCGGGGTGAATCGTGGTGAATCGTAGAGGAAACCGTGAATGTGTAAACGGGGCTTTACTGTGCTGGAACATCCCAGAATTTATGTTTC